>PVKS010010754.1:0-58982 GCA_004027875.1 Aplodontia rufa
TATACCATATATATATAAATAATACACCACAGTGAATTCCACCTTTATGTATATTGATAAAGTACCAATTAACAAAAATACATAAATAAATAGAAGAAAGAAGAATAAAGTAAAGTAGGGGGATGAAGGGGAAGGAGGAGAGGTAAAGAGGAATCTAGGGACTGAAATGAAGCAAATTATGCCAAATGAACCCCACTATTATGTATAAGTGTAATGCACTAAGAAAAAAGCATTTTTTTCAAATCCAGCTATGCACATATCAAGCACTGTGCCATGCACAAGGGACACAGTGGGGGAAATGCCACAACGCCTCCTCCCTGCAGACAACATCCCAGTTGTGGAAGACGCAATGAAGAAACAAGCATGAATGCCAGGGCAGCCACAGTGCTGTACGCAGAGTAAGACAAATGGTGGCAGAAACTAGCAGCATTTGCCTTTTTTCTGGAGGGAAAAAAATGCATGTAATTCTTTCAAGAGACATAAATAAACAGAGCTTTTAATCTTAGGAGAAGAAATACCTATGGCAGCGAGAGCAGCTGAAACCCATCAGTACTTTTGCACCTTTATGCCTCCCACAGTCCCAGCTACCTTCCTCTGACTGCGTCCACTTAATACCATCTTTCTCCTGATCACATCTCAGTCCCGGTAGCTGCTAGCCCCTAAGGTGAAGCCACTGATGGATCATTCATTGCTCTCCCATTCTGCCCAGCCAGTCACCTATCCAGGCCCCCAGGTAGTTCAGTTCTACTCAATCACCCTTGGGCCAAGCCAAGTGTGTGGACTTTGACGTTACAGGGCTCACATCACAGATACAGAGCCTCCTCTGACTGCCCCTGCGGGAAGCTCACCTCTTTCCCCATGGGGGGGGTGGGTGGTCCAAAGCATCCCATCAGGCAGGCCATACTTAGTAGGGCCTGTAGAAGCAGAAAGGGCTTTCTGCCAAGAGATGCATTCAGCTGGGTTTGCCTTGAGCATGAACTTCTAAACCAGACAAGTTCATGCAAGTACCCCAGAGCCAGAAGTACTAGCAAGAACAAAACTGAGCATTCGGCTTCCTTTCCTAATTCAATATCATCCTCTTTTCTTCTTCATCTCCATAGTTAACTACAGTATCTGCCCTCATTCAGATCCCTTTAACAACACTGGTATTATAGAACCTTGTATCTTGTTTCTGGCCCTTGGTATTGACAGCAGATATTGATATTACAGAGATTTACTCTCACTCTTCTTCTCTTCCTCCTCCAGACTCAGCCCAATCCAGCTCCACCCATTAGATGCTGAACCTAGATTGGATCAGCCCAGACACTACCCAGAAATGGGCTCTCCAGGGTTATTACAGCAGAGTGAGATGGGAAGCAGAAAGTTGAGAAACGTAAGTCTGGGTCTCTTCCTTAATACCTGAGCCAAGGGCCAGTCCTCTCTGGGCTGTGACTTAATGTGTGGGGAAGTTAAAGAGTTTTGGTAATAGCTCTGCCTCCCTCTTGCATCTTCACTACAATATCCCAGACCATCCAAGCCCCACTCCACTCCCTAGAACCCCCTCCTGGTTAGGGCCAAGCTCTGTATATCAAAGAAGCACCTCACATGATTCTGATCTGCAGCCCTCCTGGGAATTACTGAAATTAGAGATGCAAAGAGATGCAGAAACAAAAGCAAAACATTCTTATTAAATTGTTTTCTTTTCATTGTTAAATAAGCTCTTCTCCAATTATGCAGGCTTAGATATGCCATTTCAGCTTATATTTTGGAGTAATTCCTTTGAATAATCCACTCATAGAATAAAAGTTCCCAGAAACCCACACCAACATTTTCACACTTTCTCAAGTGGTTTAGGTCAGCTATTTATAAGACCTTGATTTCTGGCCTGGCTTTTCAAACAAAAATGCTGCTCAAGACAAGATGATGCTGGCTGGAGGTGTAGCTCAGCAGTAGAGCACTTACCCAGTATGCACAAGGCCCTGGGCTTCTTCCCCAGCAACCCCCCAAAAAAAGGAACTTTGAGGAAAACTAAGCTGATGCCAGGCGCCTCTGACCCCCTACAATAAGACAGGAGTGGAGGGCTCTGGATTTCTTCAGAATTGCTCAATGTGAAGGCCTCCTCCATACAGACCTCTTCACTGGTGTCTCAGGCAGGACTTTCCAAAACAGAGCAATTTTCCAGAGTTATAAACATGTTGGCTGTTTTGGAAAATGTGAGAATCTCTGGTCATCATCAGTTTATAATTGTTATAGCTTTACAAGTGAATTTAAAAGGAAGGGCTTTGGTAGCAAATTTCTCAAATCAAAATAACAGACAATATTATCCCAAATGTGTTACTTTACACAACCTAAGCAGGACATACTCTTGGATAGAAATTCTGTTTCACATTCTTTCTTTTCCTTCTAAAGAAGAGTCTGTCTGTTCTTTGAGAAATTTTTTGAATAATAGTAGTGATAAAAATGCACCCTGGCAGACTTACACCAAAGCAGATACCCAGTAGTTAGAACATTACCTGTTTTCTCCAGATAAGCCCTCACAGTATCAGCAAGATGGGCCTCCCACCCCAGCCAACCCTGAGGGACATCAGAAGGAGCCATGCAGTGTTAGATGGGGAGAAAGATGGCACAGGCCCTGTAATGAGATCATGTCACACCTGAGTGAGCCTCCTGTAAGGGCCACCCATCTCCCAGGCTGATTCCTTCCCTGCCCACCCACCCACCTTGGTCCCTGTTACTGTCAGTATGCAGTCATTTAACAGCAGACTTTTCTATTCCTAATGTACTTCAAAATGTTCCTGCCCAACAAATATCTGGTTTGTGGATCACTTTGCCCCAGACATATCCATTTGCATTTTTCCATGATGATTCTCATTTTGTCCCTGCCTTTCCCATTTTCCTAATTCCTTTAGGTTATTTCTTTGCTTTTTCTGTTGTTTGTCACATTTCTCCATTCAGAATCATCTGTGAATTTCATTTTCAAGCCCTTTCTCACTCCCTGAGGCCATTAATAAAGACAAGTCTGAGTGAGAAGGGAGAAAAGGCCAGCTTCCCAACACACCCTGGAGACCACCTCCCACGCCAGCCCAGTGTCCTGAAGGCTGTTTACTTCCACCCAGAATATTTTTCCATCCACATGACAGAAAGGGCAGCCAAAACGATCTGCCTTCATTTATGCCACGTCTCAGGACCCTTTATTATCCGCCAAACTTCAAAATTTGTGGATGGAGTATCTGTTCCGTCGTTTTATGCAGGGGTAATAGGACTCTGCCTTTGCCTCGAGAGCCACCTGGGACACTGACTTCAGTTTAGCATGTACAATGTGGATACACCAGCCTAACTACCCTGTGGGCTATTACTTTCCCTTCCATACCCCCAGATTATTCAGAGGGCTCTCCTCCCTCTTCTGTTCATTGTGATATAGGACAAGCAATCTTCTCTTCAAAATAATCATCAGGGATCCAAAGCCGTTAAGCCCTTCCAAAATTGCCTGGAAATTGGTTTGCAACGTTACCCTCTGTCACTGAACTCTCACTGCCCCTGAACTCTCGCTTGGTGCAGATTGGGTTCGCTGATCAATGTATAGTTCACCAATTGGCAAAGCCTAATTCCATGCAGGTCTTGGAAAGCAGGGAAGGGGTTGAAAGCAGGACGCTCACTCAAGAAATGCAAATTAGAATTTTAAATGATTTTTGAGGATGAGGAACTGTAAAGGAAGATGTTCATTACCTGAAACAACTTCTGATACCAACTCTGTGGTCTTGGACAATTGCTTTACCTGCCTTAGACAACTGCCTCAATCTTAGAATGAGATGTGAACTAGACTGTTACCTATGGCCACTTTAAAGAACCACAAAGAACACAGATCGGTGTGTGTCCTACCCAGCATGTACTCACTGCGGAAGGAATGATCGAGAGCTGCAGTCCTTCAGAGTTGTTGAGCTACCTCTATTTTAAGGGTCTGTTTAATTGCTTTTTCTATGGCATTTTTTTCATAGCATCATAAAGATGGGTTCAAAGTCAGCCCTGACCAAAAACTGCAAAGTGTACAGTTTGTCTTTGATTTTTACACATCAGATTTTTCAAGGACTTGCTCGTGTAGCTCCAACACTTCTCTTTGGGGTCTATTTCATGGCTCAGTTCTCAATACTTCATTCAGGTGCTCATAAGTGACACAAAATGTGACCTCTCAAAGGATCTTGATTAATTCAAAGGCAAAACGGACTTCATTAGTGTGGAATTTTATCCACTTAAGAGTCAAATAATTGAACAACCATTAGCATATTTTAAAAAGTGATTTAGAAGAGCTCAAGATGGGATGACCACATAATTTATTGGTATAAAATCTGACTTCTTACTAAAGAAGTACAATATTAATTAATATGCCCATGAAAATACATAAGCCTTAGGCAAACCAGTATCTATGGTCATCCTACATGAAGAGATAGTCTGTTGTTAAGTCCACCTATGTTACCATTGAGATTGGGCCACACACTCATTACTCAGGCAAGATCTTTGCCTAAAGAATTAAGTGATGCCTCACACTAAGTCAGCAGCAGTTTGCGTTCCTTTTTCAGATTATTGGTGATTTTTCTTTTAATAAACCATGGTATTCATCTCTGATTTTCTTTCTTTTCTTTTTTAACAAATGGGTGGCTCCACAGTAGGTAGAAGTGGTTATTAGCAGATTCTTTTTCTTTTTTTAAAGAGAGACAGACAGTGTGTGTGTGTGTGTGTGTGTGTGTGTGTGTCTGTGTGTGTGTGTGCGTGTGTGTGTGTGTGTGAGAGAGAGAGAGAGAGAGAGAGAGAAACAATTTTTATTTAGTTTTTTATGTGGCTTTCATTGCTCAGAGACATCACTGTGTACATGGTGCTGGGGTCTGAACTTGTGTACTCACACATGCAGGGCAAGCACCAAGCCACTGCTTCAGCCCCTTTTAGCAGATTCTTAACATAATAAAAGCACCAGCATTCTAGGTGTCTACTCTATGAGAGAGTAACTTGTTCAGTCCCTTATGAGACTTCTACTCCTGGGAATCTATTGGTCTGATCTCTCTTTTGATACCTTCAGTGTACGTCACTGTAAAATCATTGAAATAGTGTCCATGGAACTAATTCCTGAGTATTGGATTATGAGTGAAATTGTTTTGTAATAAATTTCTCCCTTCTTCCTGATCGTCCATTATGGTTCCACATCATACTGAATTTAATAGACCCCTCATGATGTTTATGAGTTTCCAGTGCAGAAATCTACTCCTCTGCATCAATAAGCCCCAGTCCAAGATTATTTTGCCAGGCAGATTAAAGAACTTAAAAAAATGCTTGCTATGCATTTACTTATAATCAAGATACTCTCTTTTCCATACTGGCCTACTAAACATGTTAGATTTCTCATAAGAATTTGCTTCTTATTTATATTGCTTGCAGGGGCAAAATAAAGAAGAATCAAGAGACGGGGTGTGGGCAATGTGGGGGTAATTCTGCTTTAAGAACAAACGTATATCATATTGTTACTTTATATGCATTTATGACTGTACAATAACTCAGCTCCTTAATAAAAAATTTAAAAATCGAATTTGCTTCTCAGTTCTAATACTCCAGTTATATTATTTTTTTTAAAAATTATATTCTATGGCTGGAGTAGTGGCTTTTAGCAGTTATGGCGCTTGTCTGGCATGTGTGAGGATGCAGATTTCAATCCCAGCACCACATACACAATGAAGTGTCAGAGCAACAAAAGCCACAAAAAACTAAGCAAAATTTATATTCTCTCTCTCTCTCTGTCCCTCTCTCTCTTTCCAAAAAAAAAAATGTTATATTCTAGCACACCCTGGAATTTTCTTTCCAAAATAACTCAAGGCCTAGAGACCTGGATGGGTCTTATAAGGTCAGCCAAGCTAACATCTCCACATAAAAGTTTCCTTTATCTTCCATCCAGAGATAGAGCCAGACCTTCAGAACATAGCAAGCTCTGTGGCCCATGACCTACATTCTTCCACAGTTACATCATCCCAAAACATGTCCTCTCTGTGGTAAGAACATTCACAGCATGAGTCTCATCCTGGTTCTCTATTTATTATTCCAAGTCACAAATATAAGAACCAAATTGGCGTATGTCTTAGCTGGTAAAACACACCACAACTTAAAGAGTCATATATGTCTAATTAGAACTCATCTTCTGCCATAAATAACTGGTAAAAAAGAAGATTAAAAGTTAAAAGTGTAATTTGTATTTAAAATGGCAAAGAATACAAACAGGAAATCTACAAAGAAGAAATCTAAATAGCCAACAAATATAAGAAAATATCAAGAAAATATTATTTCATACCCATTAGATTGGAAAAAATTTAAAAGTCTTACAACACACATTCTGGCAAGGATGTGGGAAAGCAAGATGTCATATACTGCTAGTGGGACTTTAAATATCTACACATAGTTTCAAGAGCAGTTTCATATTATTTGGAAAAGTTGAAAGTAAACATACTCTGTCAACAAATAATGTTGCTTCCAGGTAATTACTCAGACGCATTCTGATACATGTATACAAGCAGAGTTAAACAGAGTTGGTCACTATGATGTTATTTATAATAGCAAGGTGTTGAAAATTATCTCAATACCACCAATAGGAATGAATAAAATAAAATCCTGATAAATTCATATAATGGAATACTAAGCCACCATTAAAGTGAATTCCTTAATAATTTCATAGGTGGTAATGTGGATGAATCTGAGATTTTAAAGTTGGACAATAAGGAAATTCACAGTGTTCTATTTACATACATTTTGAAACTCAAAAAATACTAAATATTAAGAATATATCTATGTTTAAGTATAAAATTCACATAAAAAGAATAAACTCATTTTAAAATAGCAATTATTGTGGGAAGGATTAAAATGGGAGTTATTTTTATCTTTTTATTTTTTCTTTTTGTACCAAGGATCAAACCACAACACCTGGCTATAATGTTTTCTTTCGTTATAAAGACATCAGTAGGTCACTAATGAATAGGAGTATACCATAGACATTGGGGCATGTCACACAATAGCAGTAAACTATTACAGCTGCAAGCACATAGCAGGTACCTAATCTTACTCTGCAATTCACATATGTGAGAATCGAGACTCAGCAATGTTAAGTGACTTCACTCAAGTACCCAGAACTGGAACCAAGGCCTCAATTAATTGCAGTCCAGGACTGTCTCCCACCATGCCTCAGGTTCACATCATCCCTGTCTTCATTAGATGAAGATTCAAAGAATCACTGGCATCAGGAATGGTATGGAGAACTCAACAATGGGACCATGCTTGATAGCGCAGGAGTCATTCTCAGAAGATTCTATCAAGGTAAAGAATACATTTACAAACTCTCAGTGGGAACTATATAGCAGCTAATTTATTTCATGGCTTCATCACAACTCATAATAACTTCTGCTAATTGTCTATTATGGGTAAACACCAAGAAAAGAAAGGAAAATATCTCCAAGAAGATTTTTTTAATGGAGTCACAAAATCCCTGCTGATTACCCAGTTGGTAAAAGACCTCCCAGAGATCTTTCTCAAGACAAGGTCTCCTCAGAACCCTACAATGTCAAAACTCCAAACATATTTTTCCAAACTATTATGCATTCTGATCTCATGAGTAACCAGCAGATGTCGGATGCAGACAACTCACTGGCAGAGTCTGAAGAGAGTAAACTTCCCTGTTGATTCTTGTCATCTTCCCCCATCCACCTTAACCATGGCTTCTTTAATCCTCACAAAATGCTGCGAAGTAGATAATAGAATTGTCATCATTTTAAAGTCAAGGTGTCATAAGCAGACTCAAGTCGTAAGAAAGACTCAAGAACATTTTCCAAGGGCACACAGTGAATAAAGCCACAAGAGGGTTCAAATTAGGCAATTTGGTTCCTGAGGCTGAGTCATCACACACTACACCAAATTCACTTTATTCTCTGAGTAATTACTTTTTGGCAAAGAATTTTTTTCAAAAATGGAGATAATATGCCATTAGGCTACGACCTTTGGTTCAGCTACTGCTGAAGTTGTAATCGCTAGGACAAGAAATGGATAGGAACCGCACATTGTTCAGGCTCCAGAGTCCCTGCCCACAGGTGTGGCATCAAAGGGACCCCTTGTCTTACCTTATGGTGATATTGCACTTATGAGAAGCAGGGACCCAGAACCATCTTGCTCACATATTTCCTTACTCCTTAATAAAGGACCAGTCAAATCCTTGAACAGTCGTTAAATGAACCAAAAATCCCAGGATGATATGATCTACGAATGAAAAATATTCTCATCGATCACATCATCCTGTGATGTGCTGCAAATTAAGAACAGTGGTAGCCCCCAAAGGTGGTTCCACGTGTGCAAGTGTATGCTTGAATCGTGCCCAAAAGAAGAGTGATCTTACTGGTCCAACCCAAAAGAAGAACACAAGTATCCATATCTGAGATTTCCTTGAAGGAATTTAAGCCTTGCATCTTCTGGAAAAGATCAAGTTTCTATTCAGAACATCAACTGTTCAACCAATGTTTGGTGTCATGAGACCTTGAGAAACCCCATGACCTTTTGCCTTTCAACCTCAAAGAGAACTAAGAAAGTGGTTAAAGGGGCTGGAGCGGTGGCTCAGTAGTTACAGGGTTAGTCTCACATGTGTGAGGACCCAGGTTTGAACCCCAGCACCATGTACACAATGCAATATTGGAGCAAAAAAAATCACATGAAAAATTAAATAAAACTGTTTCCCTCTTTCTCTCTCCCCCTCTCTCATTAAAAAAAAAGAATGAAAGAAAAAAGAAAATGATAATGCATTTCATAAGTCTTGTGGGCCTATACCAATAAATATTAAAAAGTTTTTAAAGTGGGCCAGACACAAGTGATACATAAACATACAAATCCCTGGCTTGGTGAAGATTTAGGCTTTCTCTGCAGTACCTGAGGATTTTTACAGATTCCATATTTGTACCCTATAGGGAGTTTATGGCTTAAGAATTTCCAAGGGTTTCCTGTGACCCATTTTTACACAAATGTCTTTGTTGCTCACAGAAGGCATGGATCCTTGAAGCTGGTCAGTGATCTCAGCAGCCAGGTCTCTAAGGAAATTCCAGGTTACCCACAAGCATTTCAAGAGTCCTGAAAATTCTCTAATGAACTAACCCAAACCCACAAGGGCAGTTTTAATAAGGCCAGATTGGCCCACGAGGTGTGGAGGTATTTACTCCATTGGGCCCCTGTGTTTGCTGGGGGTCCAGTGGGGGAATTTCATGAAGTTTGAGGACCATGCTTTGTGCCCAGTAGCTCTCCGTGTTTGTCTAATGCCTTCCCAATCTCCCAGGCCCCCCAGAAAGCCTGTTTGACCGCTGTTTCAGAGCGCAAGTTAGGCAGCAAAGCCAACAAGAATCTCTCAGATCTTCTACGACAGCCCCTGGACTCCCCAGCCCCAGCCTGAGTACAAAGCTTAGGAGGAGGGAGCTGGAGTGGAGGAGAGAGAGGGACAGGCTGCCCTTACTGTTGGATTCACCTGGAACCACAAGAAAAATTTTCCACCATTCCCTCTGTTCCTGGCATGAAGCCACACCACAGAAAGACAGACTTTCTGTTGAGAGAAGAGAGACAGAGTCTGGTGAGGGATGTGAAGCAGGGAGAAAGGAAAAGAGAGTGAGCCAGAAAGCTAAAAGAGAGGAACAAAGAAGGCAAAGAGCGGGATGTGCTACCTGTTAATTGATAGGGCAAAAGGGTCTGCATGGGTTCTGAATAGTGAAGTGCGCAGATAGAGGTAGATTTGCAAACTTAATGAATCATGTTTGGTCAATATGTATGGACTTAACTACACTATGACAGAAAGTTTCTTTTGATTCTAATCAAAGTAATGTCAATATTCATGAGGGGGGAGGGTTATAAATCTCTCAGTTGCTTGATTCATTACTAAATAAATCTGAAGATTTTTTTTTCCAAAAAGCTTCATGATGCAGTTCCCACCACCAACCCTGAAAAATAATAAATTAACATGTGTAAATACATTGCCTTTTAGGTACCAGATTAATTGTGAGTTCTCTTCCATTCTAATTCAATGATGCAACTTCATGACATTCTCTTCTATTCCTAAAAACAATGCAAAGCTAAGGAGTGAGGACTACTGATTCCAGGGGTAATTTGTAATCCCATCTGATTCCATTTTTCAAAAGATACCATTTGTGGAGCTGGAGCGGTGGCTTAGCAGTTTCGGCGCTTGCCTGGCATGTGTGAGGACCTGAGTTCAAACCCCAGCACCATGTACACAACTAAGTGTTGGAGCAATGATACCAGATGAAAAACTAAATAAAGTTTTCTCTCTCTCTCTCTCTCTCTCACTAAAAAGCTACCATTTATACACTTTGCCACTAACATTTTTAATTATTGAAAATTATTTGTAGTGCACCTAAGACTGAGACGTGCTGCTGTGACTTGAGCCCTGTAGCATCCCCAGCTGACTTGCCCAGATGTTCCCCACCAAATGAATCTGTTGTGTAGATGTGGACATAGTGAGACACTCCCCACATCCCAACATGAACTGAAAGACCAGAAGTGATGCCATCCTGAGAGTAAATTTTTTAATTTACTTTTATTAGTACATTATAGTTGTACATAATGATGGAATTTGTTGTCACATATTTCTAGATGCACACAATACAGCAATACAATTTGGTCAATATCCCCACCCCCTCATACCCCTCTACCTCCCTCCTTGAATTCCCCAATCCCTTGCCCTGAGAGTTAAATTTTAAAATACATACATAATGGATCAGAGCAGATATAAGCAACATCCTGAGACCCATGCGAGATAACATAGGGAAAAGAAGAAACCAGTGGAGTGAGCATTTCCACAGACAAGCGGGGAAGACGATGCCTACATACAACTACATCAGAAAGAGAAGAATATGAAGTGGGCAGAGCAAATAAGGATACAGGGAGTAGCTTCTTTCTGCCCTTAAGGAATGTAAAAATGCCTTCAGATCATATGTCATTGCTGTCTTTCACAGGGTGAACACCTCAGGCTCTTCTCAATACCAACCCCACCCCAGAGGACATTGCTGGAAGAGACAGACTATCAAGAACTTTGGTTAGCAAGACAAATTCATCCCCCCCATTCACTATTTTTCCCTATTCACTTTTAAAGATTCACATTTAACAATAATCTTTTACCTACCTCGAAGTTCTCTACTGTGATTGCTTGTATGAGTTTTTTACAAATTTTAAATATAACAAAATTAGTCATTTTAATAAAGTAGTAAATAATGCTTTGAGGATGTGAATCAATGCCAATTTAGCATTTAATATTATTCAATAAGATTGCCTCTTAACCTTTGACAACTTCTTTTGCTATTTAATCAGGATATTGTGTCTTATGTCGTTCAGAGATCCCATGCATCAGAATTTCCAATCTACCCATAGGCCAGTCCAAGTTTGGGTTAAAAACAGGAAGAGGGAAAAAAAGAGCTTAGCACTTATTTCCACCTGATGGAGCTAGGTCCAAGCTTAAGGAATCCTGGTAAATTAAACCAACAAGAGGTACCAGTGCCAGTTCAGTGGGCCAGGGGAATTTTTTTTAACTATTGCCCGTCACGTTTTATCTTGGATCAGTAGACATGTTTGCCCCATTGACAGTTTGTTTAATCATTTACTCTGTTCATTTGAATATCAGACAGTTCTATGGTAAACATGAGCTTTAAACTTTGATTTAAATAAAAAGAAAAAAAGAGGGGGAAATAGTTTCAAATATTTGAGGGCCATTTATTAGAAACTCATTCTGTTAATAAATGATGACATTTTCCTGCAACAATTGAGGGTCCACAGACTCTTTCTTATCCCTCTGCAGGACACTATTTCCCCGTCTTAGTCAGGCTTTCCATCACTGTGACCAAAATAACTGACAAGCACAACTTGGGGGAAAAGTTTGAGGCTCATGATTTCAGAGGTCTCAGTCCTTAGATGGCTGATTCCATTGCTCTGGGCCCAAGGTGAGGCAGAACATCGTGGGGGGAGGACCCAGTGGAGGAAAGCTGCTCAGCTCATGGTGGGGTCAGAAAGCAAATAGTGAAAGAGGGAAGGGGCTGCAGAACAGATGCACCCTTCCAGGACACACCCTCAGTGACCCCCTTCCTTCAACCATACCCCACCTACCTACAGTTACCACCCACTCCATTCAGACTAATGGACTGGTTAGGTTATAGCTCTCACACTCCAAATATTTCTACGGAAACACAGGAGATGTGGGTACACCTCATATTCACACCATACCATCCCCTGTCTCCAGGAGGTCACCCTCCAAGCATCACAGAGTCATGAGTACCAGGTGTACCTCTCATGAAAGGTTATGTTTTCCTATTAGGAAACATCAGAATGTAAACTCCAGGAGGCCCTGACCCAGAAACATCTGACATGTTTACCAGTGTATCTCAGCATCTATCAGTAGCTCATAGTTTGTATCCAATAAATATTTATTGAACAAATGAGTAAGTGGCCATTTCTAATTATCTGTCACCAAGTCTGTTCACCAAACATTTCTAGACTCAAACTTAGAATCCGCTCTCCTTAAACCCCTAACACTATTGTATCACAACCCAAAATTTGAAACTTGCAATCAGCTTTTTGTCCTCTTCTCTGAGCCATATATTGATTCTTACCAACTTCTCCTTCAATGCATCCGATTATCTCTTTTGTCCCTCTGCAGATAGCCAAGGCCACCATTTATTCCTCATTATTAATATAATATTGTTACTTTTTCTGATTTTCTGTTTTCTCTCTATTCAATACATCCAACACACAGAATTCATGGCCTAGCTTCTTTATATTCTAGACTTCAATGATTTCATGATTGTGTTTATACCAAACACAGAGAAAGGAATGTACAAGGAACAAACAAAGAATGACCCTCTACCACTGATACCGAAGAGACCCTGGGAAATTTACCTCATAACCCTGTATCTTGTCTGATCTGTAGAATTTGAAGCTTGGGATAGAAGGTTTTCAAAGATAATTCCAAAATAAAATACTGCTATTGATTCCCTGCCAACTCCACATCTTCCTATATTAATTTTACATTTCTCATCCACTGAAACCATGTGTGCCCTTCCACCCTATAGACAGGTGAATAGGGCCTTGTCTTCTGTCCCCAGAAAACGCAATGCCAGCACTTAATCTCAGTTCACCCTGGTTTTATCTCCACATAATGCCCTGCCCTGCCTCCGTATCAATCCAAATTCTGCACTTCCTTCACGGTCTAGTTCAAATCCAACTTCTGTGCTGCCTTACCTCACTCACCTGTTTACACTAGCATCCCTTTTATCCAGGTCCCTGCAGCAAAGTGCCACATGGTCTCTCCAAGAAATACACTCCTAGAGAGGAAGCCTCTGAAGGGAGGAAACAAAGGACCTCAAAAGGGGGTAAGTGGTACCCAGCTCTCAACCTTGAAAATCATGTGCCCAAATTAAACATTTAAAACCAATTACTTAGCTGTGTTCTAAGTTTATATGTATAAATGATATGGAGGAAAATGTATTCTCCTGGTAATTAATAAGGTACTAATTATTTTTGTTTTTACAAGTGGCATATGTGTTATAAGAAGTAAAGGGGATACTTTGGGGCCTAGGGTTATAGATTAGTGGTAGAGTATCTGCTTAGCATGCGGAAGTCCCTGGGTTTGATCCCTAGTACTGAAAAAAAATAAAAGGTTGAGGGGATTCTTCAGATAGATGTAACCCTTCAGAATGTATTCAAGTAACAAGAGATGGATTCCTAAATGCCCTTTAGGGAGAGTGCTTCCTATTAACTACAGGAGTTTCATCTTACTGAGCACTAAATTGAGTATTCTACAGTAATTGAATACTGCATGAGATATGTCCTATTGTCTAAAATTTTTGACATGGTCCCAAACTAAGAACAACAGAGGAAAAGTAGCTTCGCATCCAAGCAGAGATGCTCAACACACCCAGACTTATTAAAACACAACACTAACCTTGCAGTCCTTAGCCCCTGTGTATCTGCACCCTACTGAAGAGAAGCTTAGAGGCATAACTGAACATGGAAACCAGGCCTAGTTCTAACTCATAGAATTACAAGTATGTAATCCTGCTTGGGGGAAAAAAAATCAGATTCAAGTTAGGATGTCTCTGATTAGTTACAGGCTGAAGGGATGGCATAGTGTTCAAGACCGTGTCCTTGGAACTACATGACCTGGGTTCAAATCTTGACTCTGCCGTTTACCAGCCAGCGAACCTCAGGAAAGCTTCATCTTTATGATCCTGTTTTCTCCTCCTTAAAAATGCAGAGTATCTACTTCACAAGGTTTTGTGAGGATTAAAATTCTTGCTTATACTGTGCTTCACACCGAGCCTGTCCGTTAGGCGATGAATGTGAGTTATTATTATGTACCAGACATTCACCCAGCCAGCAGCAGAAACTGAACTCAAGAAGGCATTTGCCTCTCCATCTAGAACACAAATATTTATTCTTTATACGAAAAATTATTTTCCTGTTTCAAATAAAATTTTTCTCACCAAGTAAACAACCATAAATCTCAAGTCCACATCTGGATTGCAGTGGCCCACAGTGAGACCCAGTAGAAAGCATACAAGGAGGATGAAAAACGAGTTCTGCACAGTTCCCCCTAAAACTTTGTAACTAGTGGAAGGCCCCCTAGTGGGAGAATCACCTGCAGAGTTTCACATCTTTCCCTGATTTCATCAATGAACAAGTTACCTTTCCATTTCTTTATGACTATTGTCTTTGGTTGTTAAGAAAAAGAAAGAAAAAGAAAAAAAACAAAGAAATAAAAAAATGAGAAACAGGAGATACTGATAGAAGTGGGAAGAGTCACTTAGATAAACAATATCAGGAACTGTGGAGATCTGACCTGAGGGACAGGCTGGGGATGAGAAAAACCACAGGCCAGAGACCCTAAACTCTCTTTCTTTGTCCAAGCTTTACTTCTCTTTTTATATATCCATGCTTTACATCTCTCTTTCAAGGCAACGTAAATGTCTCAGTCCATCCGTCCATTTGTGCTGCTACGACAAAATGCCTAACGTTGAGTGATCTCAAACAAGTCAAGGCAATGCTGCAAGACTGCACTCCAGAACAAATATGGACAGCAATTTCTCACAGTTCTGGAAGCTGGGAAGTCCAGGATCAAGGCATAGGCAGGTTCGGGTGCTGGCAAGAGCTCATCTTCCAAAGGAGCAGGAACACCATGAGCAGCAGAAAAGTGCGAGAGCTTTCTCCCCAAAAGAGGCGCGAGCCCCTGACTGCTGGCTGGAGCCTCTTTTTAAAGGCCTTCCCCCCGCCCCCTCGAGGCCTCTCTACATTAGCTCGTTCATTGCCACACCTGGATTTCGGAGGCACACGTTTGACCAATAAGCCTCTACGTGCGCCTTTTGAAGGATCTAGAATAATTGGCAGGTGATAGCAATGCGAAACGTCTGAAGCCCGTGTCCACACCCTGTTTTTCAAGCTTAACAATGTACAATCCAGCAGCCCCTCCCAAAGGAGCTTATGCAAACAGCAACAAGATCCAGGGCAGCTGATAAGGTAAAGGTCAGACCCCAACAGAGATCACACCTTACCCTTAGGAAGGTGGTTGGTTCTGTAGACAAAGATGGCTCTGCTCTTGAGGATGTCACCATGGAGCACCTTCTTTGGTCAGCAATGAGGGGCACTGAGCCACACACCTTCTATTTTTCCATGCTACCTATAACTTTCCCTGTTATCACTACCACACTCTGCCTGTGTTACAGCCCCCTTCCTCTTGGTGTCTGGAAAAGACAGACTCTCTTTCCTAACCTGACCAATCTTGCTACTGATGGTTACTCTGACCTTGGATGTCTTACAGCCACTCAAACCAACTGATCTAATCGCCTTAGGCGCTCTTAGGAATGAAGCAGGGGCAGGCCTCTAGGATAACAACACCCTATTTCTAAAACAGCCAGTGGGAAATTTATAGGGTCAAGGTCATATTATTTGCATGCAAATGGGAAAAGAAAATCCTTTCCAGCAGGCCACATTCCAAGTACAAACACCAGAAGAGGCTATAAATACACAAGAGGGATACACAGTCTGTAGCATTATCTCAGAATGCCTAGGAAGGCGAGCCACCTACATTTGTGATTACAAAGGGCTTGAGAAAAATCCTATGACCCTTGGCATCTGATGTTTTCCTTATGCTAATTTTATAGATAGTAAATTTTGCCGGGCATTTAAATGATTAAACAAGGACAATATAAAGTAGACGCATTTTTGAGAGCTCCAGTTGTAATCACTTCTCTGTGCTGCACTTAGAGCAGCAGGAAGCTGCAGACTGGTTTCCAGGCTTCCTCAAAAGCTTTCCCTGACCTCTTTCTCAATAGGAAGTTACTAGTAAACGTTCAACCCACTACCTCCTCCAAGTTCAAGTTCACCGTGAAGTTCAGATCTGATGACATTAAAGCAATGTTCAAAATCAGTCTATCATCATCTTTCATCCCTAGTTAAAATTTAACAGGATTTTTCCTTTTTTTTTTATTATTTCCTTTCACTTTCAGATTTGAGTGGTTTGTTAGTCCCAATAGGAGAGGAATGAGAGCTTTCCTCTCTTATCACCTGAGAACTCTGAGAAACACCTGCACTGTTGTAGTGGGAGAAAAGTTGACCCACAGCACCATCTCCAGGTCTGTCTGGTGTGTTGCACAAGCATGTTAAAAGCCTCAGGGAACAGCTGAGCCCTTACTAAAAGCAAATTTCAGGCCAGTAAAGTACACAACATGCTATCAGTGATTTTAGTAAATTATACCTAAAATATGAAAGTGTGAGTGTGGCCCTTGAAATCCTCAGGACATTGATCGGTATCAAATATTAAAACTCACCAGTGAGGTATAAACCCAGGTACACTAAAATCCAATAAGAACTGCACATGTTAAAAGGGAAAAGGGAAAAACCCTTCATAACAACGTGAGAAAACACCCAACACTATTAGGAGAATAAAAGTAGAGTATAAACTATAAGAATATTAAAAGAAGGGAATGTGGAAGAGTAAACAAAGGGCTGTAGAAAGAAGGCAACCAATATGATTGCTTTCTTTCTCTAATATCACGATATGTTGTAGATGTGACAAGTGAGGACGGATGAGTAATCAATCAGTTGTTGGTTGCATGAAATTATACCAGATACTCAAAAGGGATTGATCCCAATCTTCCCAAGTCTCATTTCTCAATGAAAAGTTTACCCACAGGAAATATTCTCCCAAACGGAAACAGGGTATCAGACTGACTTGGTGATCACAGTCTACCCACCCAACAAGCTAACCTTTTTCTCCCCTGCATGAACAAGTGAGGTATTTGACCCCTGCTCTGAGCTCCTGTAAGAACTTCAGTCCGTGTCACTCACGCACAGGATTCTTTTTTTGTTTGTTTGTTGTACCGGTATTGAACCCAGAGGCACTTAACCACTGAACAACATGCACAGCCCTTTTTAACATTTTTACTTTTAGACAGGGTCTCCGAAGTTGCTTAGGGCCTTGCTAAGTTGCTCGTGTTGACTTTGAACTTGCGATTCTCCTGCCTCAGCCACCCGAGTTGCTGGGATACCAGGCATGCACCACCATGCCTATGTCATGCACAGAATTTTACCTGCCAGTCACATAGTCCTTGCAATAATCATTTCCAAACTTAGTTAATACAGAATCCCTTAGAGAGTTTTATAAAGACAGATTTCCAGGCCCTACTCCCATTCTACTGCAGCAAAATCTCTAGGGGTGGGACCCAAGAAATTGCAGGATTTTTGACGTTCTCCTAGGTGATTCTAATTGCAACCAGCCTGAGCTGTGAGCTTACAAGTGGGACTTGCTGGAGGATTGCAGTTGTATCTTATTGAAACAGGACAATAGACTCAATCAACTCCTTGCTTTGCTGGTCAGTCCTGCACTGCTTACAAGAGATGTGGCTTCTGCTCCATGTCATTCATTACTACAAAGTTTATTTACACTTAACACATTTTCTTTGGGTACACCATTTCCAATAAAGAAAATAACCCAATTTGTATATAATTTATATAGAAAGCATGACTTTGCATATGAGTTACGAAAGTCGGAATCACTTTAAAGTTGAAGAACAATGTATTGGATGATGGAGAGTGGGATGCATGCAGTTATATGTAGGAGGAGCCCCTTGAAGGCCAAATGGTGTTCATGGGTGACTCAGGAACATTAATTGTGGCAGTGAGTTAGCAAGACTGAAGGCTGGAAGTTTAAATGCATTTGGAGTGAATTTGAATTTGAATTAATGCTAGAACTAAGTAAGATAGGAAGTGAAAGGAGGGCTGTTTTCTTCCAGGTGATCCCAGAATCCCATTTTCAGAAAGGGGATTCCTACATTCCGTTAGTGAGTACAGTCCATCTCCACCCTTTGTCTCTTCCCACTCTCACCTCCCTCTCAGGACCCACACACCACAGTATGAAAGCAGACTGTGTGGTGTTTTCTGATTCTGTCCAACAGCCTCCAATGCTCTGGACAGCTCTGCGTCCTCAACTTTCCATGCCCTGATTCATCTAGAATTGGACTTTGACAGTAATGAAAGCTGGAATTCCCTTTCTCCTACTTTTGAGGTTTTTGTCCTCTGCTGTTTACAACTTGGAGCCTTTCAGTGGATGAAAGAGTTGTTGGACTTCTTACCCAGTTTTGTGTCTGCAGCACCTTTCCGCATGTGTGTCCGTGTGCTTGTGGGAGGTGCAGAGATAGCAAGAGCCATGTGAGGTTCCCAGAGAGCAGGTGAAGCAAAAGTTAAGGTGGAGAACGGATTCGTGGCCTCTGGAAAGTCGGGTGCTCTGACCAAGGAGCTCATCTAGATGAGCTACCGGATAGATAGATAATGTATTTCTCCTCCACTGAGTTTGAATAATACTTATATCTAATTCCATGCACAGAAAGCCATACTTCTTTCCAATATTAGCAGTAAATCTACAGTTCAAAAATGACCTTAATTTTTCTTTTCATTGAAATGATGCCAATGTGAAATCAAATGTAAAGATAAATTTAGCAAAAACCCAAGCCAAATGAAACACTTAGAAAAAAATTTCTCGTGGGCCTGGAGCAGTGGCTCAGTGGTTTCAGCGCTTGCCTTGCATGTGGACATCCGCGGGTTCAAACCCCAGCACCAGATGAGATGTCGGAGCAATGAAGACCAAATGAAAACTAAATAAAAAACTGATTCTCTCTCTCTCTCTTTCTCACTGTCCCTCTCTCTTTAAAAAAATTCTCATTTTGTAATTTTTGCCTGGCCTAACAGAACTTTAAATTAATGGTCCAAATAATTCTGTTTTCTCATAAATAGTGCAAGTAGAATCTAAAATGAATATTTTCACAGATTATCTGAATGTTAGTTTAAATACAATTTATTCTGTATTTTTATTTCAGCTCCTAGTGTTGGTAACTTTTCTTTATGTATTTTGGTCATCCTTGAAAAATTGGTAAGGAACCATGTATCCTTCTAAAAATTGTTTATTCAAATTGTCTATTCAAATATAGAAAAGTGTGCAGATCATAAACATAAATCAATGAATTTTCACAAACTGAACACAACTTTGTAGTTAGTACCTAGATCAACAATTGGAATTTCGATGAGCACAGTATCACACGCCTGTAATCCCAGCAGCTCCGGAAGCTGAGGCAGGAGGAGTGCACGTTCAAAGACAGCCTCAATGATGTAGTGAGACCCTGTCTCAAATTTAAAAATTTTAAAAAGGGCAGGTGAGGATGTGCCTCAGCCTGAGTTCAATCCCTGGTTGAAAAAAGAAAAAGAAAGGGAACTTTCTCGAACCTCAGAAGCCCACTTCATACTTCCTTTCAGTCATTCCTCAGAGCTCACTAAGTGCACAGCTGAAGTTGGCTAGTTCAGTTAGCTATCACTGCCTAACAACCAGCCACAGAACCTCAGTGCTTCACGGTTCACCTCCCCAGGTGGCTGTGCAGGCGATTCTGCTCATCTTGGCTGGACTCCCTCTCCAGTCCAGGGCTGGGGGCAGGGCTCCTCTAGCAGGCTGGCCAGGAAACGGGAATGCATAGGAGAATAAAGAAGGGCGTGCAAAAAAAAAAAAAAAGAGAGAGAGAGAGAGAAGAAAAAGAAGAAGAAGGGCATGCAAGCCTCCTGCTTGCTCAAAACATTGACAGAGCCAGAAACAGAGAGAAGCTAGTAAAGGCAGCTATATAAGTGGAGTCAGCTCCTGTCTTTATTGAATTTTCTTACATTTTGTTCACCATGGAGTTTGACATTAATTTTAATTTTTTAAAACACTGCATTAGAATATTATTTTTCTTGATGACTGAGGTTTGGGGAACTTCCTAAATTTTGTGACTGGGTAAGTGCCTTCACCCTCACTGTAGTCCTGGCCGTCCTGGAAACATACACTCCCAATCTCTACTCAGAGAGCTGCAGTTGCATGGCAAAGACATTTCACGAGAGACAGACTTATTCATGCAATTAATCTATCCCAATTAATTTTGGCCATTTTTGCTTTGTATAGATGGAATCTTATACCATGTATTCCTTTAAGTCTGGACTCTTAAGTCTCCAGTTTGTTTTCTCAAGATTCTCTCGGCTCTTCCTGGCTCTTTGCATTTCTAAGTGAATTTTAGAAGTAGTTTGCCAATTTCCACAAAAGAAAAAACCTGATGGGATTTTTACTGGATGGGTTTGCTTTGAAGTTATGGACTACTCTGGGAAGAACTGACTCTTTAAAGCAGGCCTCCATGTCTTCTTAAATTTTCCTCTATGTCTTGCACCTTTGTATTTTCACTTTCACTAAGATAGGTAGACAATAAATATATCAAATAGGTGGTGAATAAATGCACTCTTTTTTTTTTTTAAAGAAAGAGGGACAGTGAGAGAGAGAGAGAAAGAGAGAAACAACTTTATTTAGTTTTTCACATGGCCTTAGTTGCTCCAACACTCAGTTGTGTACGTGGTGCTGGGGTTTGAACCCGGGTCCTCATGCTTGCAAGGCAAGCGCCGAAACCGCTGAGCCACCGCTCCAGCCCCAATAAATGCACTCTTGATGCAAGGCTTCCTCCTGAATATTTTCCAGCCACGCTGCACATCTCATGGGCTCTTCCTGCCCTCTGTCTCTCCTGCCTGACAAAAGCTGATCTTCCTTCACAAGCTAGCTTCAAATTTCACTGTCCCACAGAAGGAGCAAGCCCTCTTTGTGGTCCCCCACTGCATTCTTTTCCCTGATGTTAAGTCCCCACTTGTGCCCTGATGAGCACTGCTCAGATACCCAAAATCTCTGCAGTGCTGATTACAGCCAAACCGGCACTAAGTAGGCTTGTGTTGGATGAATGAAAACAACCCTTCTGGGTTTTGTTGGACTGTTTGGTTTAGGAGGTTTTCTTTTGCTTGAGGGACTTCACTTAGATTTAAGTTTAGTGAAAGAAAAAAAATGCAATGTGCTATTTTAGTGAACCAGTACATGGCAATCTAATTTGCTTCACTATTCATTTTGATTTGAAAATATTCATTTACATTCAGTCTCTTGACAATAAGGACATGCATTACTGTGATTCATGAGTTTCTAAGTCAGGTTAGAAGAAAACCATCAACTGAACTTTTTTTCAGCTACCAGTAAGAGCTCATGAAAAAGACTGCGCCCTTTCAGCCACTAGGTGACAGTGTTGCGACCAATCTGACCACCAGCTGCTGTCGCTGAGAAAGTCTGGGGTAGGCAAAATGGCCCAAGCCCTTAACCAGGCCTATTGGCAAAACTCATCCCAGAAGAAAATGGAGTCGCGGGGGGGAAACAACATGTGGAAAATGGTAAGCAATGCTATTCGAGGTTACTTCCATGAAAGGTTAGCAAAAAGCTAAATTAACAGGCCACAAAATCAGTAAGGAAAGGTACGCAGAAGCAGAGACAGGTCAGTACTGAGAGGGAAAGGAGTCTCCTGTCCACCCTGTGGAGGACCAGATGGTGTGGCCTGGTAGAACTGAGCCCCTGGTGACTGTGTTCTTGAGTCCTGTAAGCAGGGAGTTGTGGCGGCTTTAGACAACACTGGGTGGGGCTCCCTCGCACGGCTTTTGGTTGAAACTGTTGTCACCTCCACAGTTGTGAGAGGACTTTACCTAAGGCTTGCTCTGTATTTGAAGGGAAGCAGACAGAGGATATTTATTATCATCTGTGCTATGCAAGAAACTTGGATTTTTTTTTTCATTTAATCCTCACAACAAATTTACAAATTAGGTAATGTATTCATGTTCTATAGATAAGAAACAAGAGGCTCAGAGTGAGGTTTAGCCAAGGCCAGAGTAAGAGATGAGGGATTGAAACCCTGCACTATTACCAGGACCCCAGGCTGATTCCCAAGGAATCCCACCTCATCTCCTGAGAAAAACTCAACCTTCTCCCTCCTAGAGTTCCTGTGGGGTGAGAGGAGATGGTACTTGTGGAGAGTCCAGCTCAGTATCTGGAGCACATTCAACACTCCGCAGTGGGATACTCAGTATCAGAGGAACGAGGTCCCTTCTCACCCATTTTATCTGGACTCTCAGAAAAGACACAGCAGCTTGAGGATGGACTTACTGTTTTGCTCACCAGGTAAGTGACATCCTCACCACCCAAAGAGGAACCTTTCAGGGGTCCTAATGGAGGGAAGCCAAGCTAGGTAATGGCTGACCCTGAATAACAAGACTCAGAGGTATCTTATACAAGATGGTTTGGTTCCCATTTCTGGGCCACTTCAGAAAAAACCCACAAGTCCTCTGTTTAATCTTTCTAGTTCCAATTGCAAGTTGAATAAAAGGATTTCCAGGCTCAGAGTGTAAATCAGGGTAGAATTTACCTCACAGAGAGTTGAGGTGGCTTCTGCATAGCAAATCCAGATGTTTTCTGAGCCCATCCCCAATAGATCACTCATGGACCCTGAGGAAACCAATTCATTGATAAACCTTAAGGAGGCTACAGGTCAAAAGCATCAACATTTTTCTATCAAAACTGGATTTATTTTTAATGCCATAAATCATTTCAGACCCAGAATAAAGAAAATGAGGCTGAGAGGCAGCCAGAGACAAGTAATTCCATAACTAAGAGCACTGAGCCCTCTGGGTCCCAGGATACAGGAAACCTGGGAAATGTTCCCCTGTCTTGTTACAACACAAGATCCACACAGAAGCTTGCAGCAGCATTTGAATTTTTGCAAACAAAGAACCTGAATAATTAAATCACCTGCCCTTTTTTCATTCTCTGCTGCCAATTCCACAAAAAATACTAAGAACAAAGACACTGAATCCTACTAGATCAAGCTACTAGATTGAGAGGACAGTGCAGGGGTCGTGAGATCCTAATCACCACAGATGAGCGTACACACAAACAGGATCAGGTTCTTTATTTCCCTCCCTGATAGAGCAAAAGTCATAAAAGAGACTAACAACGAAAGCAACAGCAAAGTTTTAAAAAGAGCTAGTAAGAACTGCTAGCAGGCTGGAGCAGTGGTTCAGCGGTTATGGCACTTGCCTTGCATGCGTGAATCCACGGTTTCAAACCCCAGCACCATGTACACAACGAGGTGTCAGAGTAACGAAAGTCAAAACTAAATAAAATTGATTCATAAAAAAAAAAGAAAAGAACTGCTAGCTTCTCCCCTGACATCCTCACCACTACCACTGACATCTGCCCTCAGGTCTTGTCCCCAGTGGCGCTGTGGGAGGAAGGCAAAAGGTAGGACTTCCCACAGAGGCCCTGAGGAGAGGAGGGTGGCATTCTCCCCTCCGGCTGGAGTTTCCTCCACTGCAGATCTCAGGGCATGTCTGCCAGTGGGTCCTGGGCAGAACTGAAGTAGCCAAAGGGCAGGGCATGGTCAGGAGGGAGGGGTTCCGGGCTTCCTCTGGAGTTAAGTCTTATAATGAAGCAGATATGTGGGCTTCCATGGAACCAGAATGGTCTAAAGATATTAGCTGGGACTTGAGACAAATTGCCAGCACCAGGAGGACACTTAGAGGAGAGAAGAGGAGAATCTTCTCCTGGGTTTCAACCCCACTCTCTTACTCTGTGCCCTTGGATGAGATATGTCCTGGTTTTGAGCCTCGGTTTCTTATCTGTAAAATAGGGATAATATTACCTAATTCAGGAAGTTATGAGGATTAAATGAAATGAAATTCATCAAGATCCTTGCAAAAAAAATAGGTGATTAATAAATGGGGATGGGCATAAAACTACCTATCTGGAATATGGGGCCTGTGGCTGCCTGGAAATTAGCGGGGAGCCCTGGGTGCTTTCTAAAAGGCTTGGCTTCACTCATCCCAGAGCCCTGGCCAGCTGGAGAGGCCAGCAGGGGGCACCAGCAGAGACATTAACCCAATGAAGCCAAGAAGCACATGGAACCACTGGGAAGGATGCCCTCCGTACCACCAGCACACAAATGACCGTGAAAAGGGTCTTCTCTATCTCTAGCAGCCACCAAGGAAATTAGTGGTACAGAAGCAAGAAAGTCATGTTCATTTATAAAACATTTCCCATTTTTGTAGCTGTTTGTTTTTGTCTTCTATTGCCACTGTATTATCATAACTAATTGTATTTTAGTCCTGTGGTCCAGAAGTCCCTTGGGCTACACAGGACTGAAGTTCAGGTGTTGGTTATGTCTCTTAGTGGAGCCTTTAGCAGATAATCCATTTCTCTGCTTATTCAGGAGTTGGCATTTCCATGAGGTTGCAGGACTAAAGTCCCTGTTTCCTTGCTGGCTGCTGGCTAGAGCCACTGGTATAGGTCCAGTGGAAACGGATCAGGTTTGAGTCCATGGAGTAGAAGAAAGAACACCAAGGATGCCGAGGCAAGCCAAGCAGACAGATTTTATTTAAGAACAGACTTCTCTGGGGAGAAGGAGGCCTCCGAACCAAAAACCCAAGGGAGGGAACATGACCTGCCTTCCTTATAGCTCTCAGAGCTTTCTCCTTCAATTAACTATCGTCCTCCTTTCCTTGCACCTAGGAGCATTAGTGTGAAAGTTCTGGTCTGATTTAGTCTTTTGCTGTGCCCACAAGTACCTTTTCCAGCAGAGGGAATATCCATGTCGGGAGCACCTTTGTTAGCAGAGGAGATGTCTGTTATATGTCTGATATATATATCTGGCCATTTGGAAGAGCAGAAGTTCTTTTTCCCCTTAAAAAAAAAAAAGTGACTGTCAGCCCATTTCCTCCTTATCAATCCTTATCATTTTACCTACACTGACTGCACAACCTTTCTTCCCTACCTCACAACAACTACTCCCAGATGACTCTGGTCCTTCCGTGGAGCACCCTATATTTCTAAACCAGCAACGGGTCATCAAATCTTTATCTCACCCCATCTTTTTGATCCTTCTTCCACAAGCACATTTTTCTCAGGAAGTTTTCTGTTGTTACAAAGTGGACTGAGTCCTCGCAGATAATCAGTATTATCTCCCATCTCAAAATCCTTAATGTTAATCACTATTGCAAAAGCCCTATTGCCTTATAAGGTGCTATAGTTTTGATATGATAAGGCAAGAATTTTCAGAGGTGAAAATGGGCTTGTAAGACCTGTAACCTGATCAGTCCATTATGGTTTGAATGGACTTACTGGGTGGAACTGTAGGAAGGTGGGACCTGACTGGAGGAGGTAGGTCACCGGGAACATGCCCTAGAAAGGTTCATCTTCCCTGTGCCCCTCCCCAGTCCCATGTGTCCTTCCTTCTGAGTGGGGAAACAGCTTCCCTCTCTTCACCACTTCCCACTTTAGGCCCAGATAAATGGAGTCAGCCATCTATGAGCTGAGACTACTGAAACTTTGAGCCCAAAATAAACCTACCATCATCCAAGTTATTCTTTTTGGGTATTTTGATCACAGTGATATAAAGTTCACTAAAATACAAGGTAATATATTCACACGTTCTGGGAATTAGGAGGTGAACATCTTTGGGAGGCCATTGTTCTGTCTACCCCAACATTGTATATTCAAATATTTATTTAGTGCTTTAATATGCAAGATAGATTGCTAGGTGCTGACTTAAGATGTCAGCATCAGTGATGGTAGGTGGGAGAGGAAGTCTGGGGCAGGGGTGCCACACACTGGAATATCTGATTTAGGGTTCTTTTGCAGTACTCCAGATGGTTCCATTTACATACAATGTAATGGAGCTTGTAACCTCCCTCACCGCCTAACATCCATGCTTCCCCAGCCTCCTCAGCGAGTTATGCAGGCTGCAGCCCTGGTCTGGAATTGCTAGAAGTCTCTAGTTTAGGTCACTCCAGTTCTCTGAGAAGTAGAAAACAAGCTTACCAGGGGACTGAAACAAGGATCATGTTAGATTCTGGTCTAGTCTTGGCAGAAAGGCTTGACAGGTAAGGTGGGATCTGCAGCATCCAAAGAGGCCCCTGGAGACAGGACTGCTCCTGCTCTTTACCCTTTTTCCTGACTTGGTTTTACTGTTCCCCAGGGAACAGAGAGGGAAATGCCCAGGTCCTTGCAGGCCACTTAGAACTGTTAGGTAGATTCCAGGCGGCTGGGGACAGGGCATCAGGCAGCCCTAGAGCAAGAAAGAACAACCAATCAGACGCTGGTAGATGGCTTCTCACAATCACTCGATGATCAATGGAGTCACCAGCCAACCCCCAAGGGATGAGACCCCCAAACTTCCTCTGCCCACCCCAGACTATAAAGTCGCTACCCAGCCGGGGCAACGTGCCACTTCCCCTGTCCACCCGTACTCTGGTGGACTGGTGAAAATGGCCCAAGAGTCACCAATCCCAATAAAAAGGTTTTGCTCAGCTGCTTTTAGGCCTGACTCCTTTTCAAACATCCACCCCTGAACATTTGGCTCTGAACACCCACAGTTTCCTGATTTTTTACAAGAACTACAGGCCATAAAGGAGATATGGGAAGGGGGCGTGGCTTGGGCATTAGGTACAACTTTAATGCACCAATTTAAAAAACAATAAGAAATGAAAAGAGAGAGAGATGGGAAAGGGCATAAAAAAAGGTTGGTTTTCACTCACTACCTGAAGCCCCTTCCGGTTTGTAGTTCCAGGGATCATGGGTGGCATCTGCTTGGTGTGGTTTTTTCCTCAACTACAAGGATGGTGAGTTAGCACAGTGGTTAGTTCTCAGCTGGGAGACCTCAGCCCTCCACAGAGCTCCTGGTCGGGCAGCCTCCTGCCTAGCTAGGCCTAAGATCCTGTCCTGGCATTCCATGCGGGCCTGGGCCTCCTGGATTGGCTGGTACATTGGGTCACATTGAGCAGCTACTTATCTTGCTGAATACTGTGTTACCAAAAGCAATGACATTGTTGCCTATGATGTGGATGTTGGGTTTGTGTCCTCTTGGAATCAAAGAATGAAACTGAGGGACACCGAGGCAAGTGTAGTAGATGAATTTTATTATAGAAAGTAAAGCATAGGAAAAAGAGCAGACCCCCAGAGTGGGGGAAGGGGACAGAGCCTACGAGGCAGTGAGGTTTGCCCCTTTTATATGACGTCCTCTCCTCGATTGGTCACTGTACCTAGGACACAGGTGTGGGGAATTCTGGTCCAGTCTTTGATCCATGCCTTAGCGCCAATAGAAAGAATGTGGTTCCTTGCTTAGCAGCAGGGAGTGTCTACATCTGGGCCTATCTTGGCAGACCCTCATTAGCACTGGGGAATGTCTTTGCCCTCTCAGGAAAGATGACCATCAGTTAATTTTCTCCTTACCAGCCCACATTGTTCTGCCTACGCTGAACTGCCTAACTTTTTCTGCCTCAACATGACAGGTGAAAGATAAACAAGAAAAGAAGATACCAGCCCACCCTGACAAGCACCAGCCAGCATTTGGTCAACAGCAACCCAGACTCTTTGCACCAGGCCTAACTTGAAATCCTAGGGAGTTGGTGAGGTATTCTGCCTTCCTCTGTTCTGGAATCCATACCTGGAAGCCAGAACCTGACTCTGGGGTCCTGCTCTAGTCCACATCACAGCATCAGATTCTGGCCTGCCAGGCTTCGGAGGCCCATGCAGCAACCAGGGAAGGGGCTCAATACCCTCTCAGTTAAAAGTATTCACACACGCTGCAAACACCAAAATACCGGCTATGTTGTCACTTCTGTGCCTACCACTTAAAATTTGCTGATGAGGAAAACTTTTAGGAGGTGATTCCCCCAGAAACATTTTTTTAAATCTCCCCTATACCTTTCTTCAAAGTTAAGTTGCTGACAGCAGCCCTGAGGGACACATAACAAGTTGGCAACAAAGAGGAAACTTGTCAGCAATTACACGCTCTGACAAGCATGTGCCTTGGAAGACAAGTCTTACTCTAAGAAGATGCCACCCTCCACCTCATCCCTGTCTTACTGGTATAGCATTTATGTTTTATTTTCTATCAAAAGTGTATTGCTTGCCAGATCCCCTTTGGGAGTGCACCTTTCTGCAGAAGTAAAGTTTGTCTTGCTCATCCACTTCCAGGCACGTTTGATTTTCTTGGGGCACCTCAGTATTTCTAACAGTTTTATTTCTAACAATTTGGGGTTCTGTATGTCACCTGGGGATTTCAGGGCTCACCCCCTTCTTGCAGAAGACATGTCCCAATGTCTTGTTGCAGTGGCTTCAGAGTCAGGGAGAGAACTGCTATTTCTCAGACTGACAAAGGACCCAAGATCTGAGGGGGATCAGAATTGGACCAGCAATACAGGGAGAGGGTCCAAGCAAGTACTGAGACAGTTTTAGGAAAGATAGTAAAATGGCTAGGTAGTCAGGACAAAGGACCCCATCTAAGAGCTACCAGGTAGAGAGCAATTGACAGGGCATATTCGGGGCCTTCATATGCAAATGATCATGAGGCTCACCTGTGGGAGCAACTCCTTTGTTCCTGAGCCAGGAAAACTAAGAAGTGGGGGTGCACACACATGGGAACTTGGAAAGAATTGCTACCTGTTTCAGTGCCTGGTTTGCATAGGTTTCAACCAATGACTTTGGTACTTGGTTTCAATGTAGATGCACTTCTCAATGCCTGCTTTGCATGAATGTTAGTTATGCTCATACCCCAAATCAATATAACCCCTGGCCTAACCTCCACTAGACGGTGTCCTGCTTCCAGGTGCCCCTCCGCCTTGCGGAGTCGCTGCTCTTCTTCCTTAAATAAATCCTACTCCTTTTTACTCCTGCTTCTGTAGTTGTCCGTGGATTTTATTCTTCAAATTCGTGAGACAAGAACCCAGAAGATTGGCGCCGAATTCCTGGGGTGAATTTCCACCACACCAAGAGCTGCAACACCCAGCATTTAACTGACTAAGAACTGCTAACACTATTTCAGCTGCAGACACCTGCAGCCAAATTCCCAGTTTTAACTGGGAATGGCTGCAAACACTAGAAGGGAACTATTTTGGCTGCTGGAATCTGTAGCCAGCCCAGACTCCATTCACCAGCGGGAGCAGAGAATCCAGCCTCATCTCAAAAACCCCACATCAGTACCACAGCAACTAGGTAATTCCATGCATGGACCAACAATAGGAAAAATTTATTCTTGAACTCTAATTTTTAAAAAATTACCGCCTTGATGGTCAAGGGGGGTTGTGTTAGTGTGCCTGAGATGTGTCATGGACATGAAGCGAGTGCATGAACTCCTGATCCACAGTGCTGGTAGCCAGAGAGGGAGTCAGCCAGAAACAGAGAAAGCAGCTGGGGGAGGGAATGCAAGAAACCTCCATGAAAGAGGGTAGCTCTTGGAATTCAGGAACACAAGATCATATCCAGGAGGGAAAGGGAGAGGAAATAAAAATTCTACTCCAGAGAAAGAGCATGCTGGCAGGGGAAAAGACACCAAAATTCCCCCAGATAGCCGTCTGGGCTTCATGTTAAGATACTGGAAAGATAATCCTAAGACAGAATTAAAAAAAGTCAAAAGTGCCTATGTAAGAGTTTTTACCTCCTCTGTTAAAGGCAACTTTCCCAATTCTAGCTGCCTGATAGCCATCTGAAATGCAAGAGCAAGTGCCTCAACCAGTTTGAGACCAGAGGCAAAACAGGTCAGGTCTGTAAAGCGGACTGATGGACCCAGGAACAGAGGAGGAGCCCTACTTCCTGAAGATTTTCCTCTTCCCTCCAGTTGGGCATAAAGAAGGAAAATGAAAAGAACCAGTTTACACAAGACTTATTTTCCTTGAGAACTTTTTCCTGAGGACGAACAAATCTGATCCAAAAGTACACTCTGATCTAATAAAGTTCCACGTACTCCTTAATTATGGCCATATGATTTTTTTTAGAACTTCTGTAATTTTTGTTGAGCTCATGGATGTTTTTTGAGGTAAATTCATGTTTGATCATAAATTAATATTTATTTTTTTCCCATAAGTCTTACTTTATCTAACTAGAGTTTTATTTAGCCCTCTGGGGTTTTTCAGTTTTTTGTTTTTCCTGCTGTCTTTTATTCAGAGGCCAAATTTTCAAGGGTTAACTCTCAAATATATTGGAAAAAAAAATCTGTGATAGGCTCTATTTTAATTTCTAAAGGGTTAAATTTGATAGAGAACTGCTAAACAGCTACAAGATCTATTATATGCTGTGTGTATTTTATGTCATGTCTCACGGTATCAAGATTGGCATCTAGATAAATGAGTGCTCATAAATTAAATTTTAAAAGGGGAATAAATTCAAATGCTTTTAGTTCACATGGCTTAAACAGTTTAGAATTTTCAATTTAAATTGATTAAAGTGGAAATTGAGCATAATGAGGCAAATTCCTGGATGGAAGGAATTAAATATTGTTTATGCATTGAATAAAAGTAACTATTACACTTGTGAAACAGGAAGACAGAAAGCTCAGGTGGTCCCATTCCCACTTGAATGGACCTCAGATGCTAGGAGCATGAGTTGCATGAAATCCCTCTTTCAGGAAAGCACAATTGGGGGACTAACTCTTGCAAAATCCTATCATTGTGTTCCTGGCAGCTGTGGGCCTAAGGCCAAAGTCCCCAAAATCATCCAACTTCCTTCCCCTTAGAACCAATTACACCTCATGCCTCTCTAGGTGTGTGTGTACAGGGTGGGGAGTGGAACAGCAATTGGCCTACTTGGGAAATATATCTGTATACAATGAAAACTGGTTCTTTGAGGAGACATCTAATCAAACAGTGCTTGCTATAGCCCAATGCAATGTCTGGTGGTATTGTGGAGGGCCATTACTTGAGATCAATTAGAGTGGAACCTGCACTTTGGTTCAATTGGCTATCCCTTATACCCTGGCATTTCTCAGATCAAATAAATCCCAGTTGTCTGGGAAAGAGAGGAATCTCTCTTTCCTGAAGTCATCTGACCTCCATATTCATACAGATATGACTAGAATTACTCAAGAGTTTCTTAATGAGTTCAAAGCCAAGAATCAGATAACAGCAAGTTTTAAATCAATTTTCTTTTGGTGGTCTATGATACATAAAAATGTAAAGGATTACTTATAGTATGATCAACAAAGGGTTATTAATTATACAGGAGGGGATTTCAAGGGAGTTACAGAAAAATTAGCCACTCCTAGTAGAATGATATGGAAAGAACTAATCATATTTATTATTGTCCCATTAATTGTTATATTGGTAGTTATGACTACAGTTAGATATTATATAATTCCATATATAGGAGATCTTATTCAAAGATTAATAGAGACAGCTCTCACTAAACAATTTTAAGTTTCATATCAAAATAATCCTCCTATATAGATACAGTTGAATGTATCAAAAAGTGTTATCCAAATTTGAATAAAAGAGTTTATATGGATCACATAGCGGGGCAAATTGCAAGATTTATGCTTTCTTTTCTATCAAAGTTAAAATACAACATGGGCATATTTACTGTAATCTTATCTTAGTTTGAAACTATCTTAAGTCAGGGAACCATGTGGCCAGAAAGAAGCCATTTTTAAATTCCTTAACAGATATCCCATCACACCTGTAGCCTTTTCCTGTACCCACCCCAATTTTTGATATCAGCCAATCACATACATTTTTCCCCTGAGCTCCTCCAATCAGAGTGAAGGGCAGCGCTGCATCAGGTTAGGAAGAAATCTCACTGGACTCCCAGAACAGGTGTGCTTGTTTTCCGGATGCCCTTTGGGAGCACACCCTTCTGCAGAAGTAAAGTTTGCTTTGCTCTCAACTTCCAGGCACATGTTTTATTTTCTTATAGCACCTAAATATTTTTAACCATTTCATTTCAAACACTAGTTATGTCCCAGTGTTCTGTTTAAGGACATGGGCCTCAAGGGAGTTTTTCTCTCTGGTCTTCCCCTCATAAGTACCATTGCAATGATCAGAACAATAAATGTCCCTAATTACATGCAAAATTTGGCTTTAGTAATGAAAGATGACAGAGAGCTCTGCTAGTGCTGCTGCTGATGATGATAAGGAAGGTACAAGATTTTTGACTCTCCTCAGCCTTAGATTTCTGTTTGCAGATAGATATGGATTCTGATGGCAAAATTAAATAATTTCCATCTTATTTCTAATCTATATTAGTAAAACTTTCTTGGAAAGGACTTTGTACCTCCTTAAAATATCCAACATATAGTCATTTTTCCATTTTGCTACCAAGTTACCAGGTTTCAGCCTCAGTGAGTTCACAATTAGAAACCAGCTAATAGTTCAACTACCTGATAAATTTTTATTTTAAAGGGATTGCAGACCACCAACTCAGAATTCCTCCCCTTCCTGCACCACCTCAATACAGCCTACATCATTTCAATCACCCAGCTTTTGGAAATAAGGGAAAATTCTGTATTTCTTTGCACTGGGATTAGCCCAGGTTTTAGACTCTGTTTCTTTACTAGGGACATAGGTGAATCATTGTAAACACTGAAAAGTTAAAGCAAAAATGGTCATGGGCTCACCAAAGTGGAAGCAACACATAATCTAGGGGAACCATAGATATGGGGAGGGGGAGAGGGATAGGGAGGGATCAAGGGGGTGAATCAACAATGTAACTTACTCTTCACTCCCCCAAGAAGCCAAATAATACTTATGCAATCAATACTTATGCAATCATTTAATTCTGGAAAACACACAATCTTATAAATAAATGTGTGTGTGTGTGTGTGTGTGTGTGTGTGTGTGTACCCATACACTTATATCTGTTATAGAGGGGAAATAAAGAAGAGTCAAGAGACTGGGATGGAGGTGATTCTGGATTAGAATCAGGAGCATATCACATTGTTACTACATATGCATTTATGATTGTACAACAATACAACTCCTCAATAAAACTTATTTTTTTAAAGAAGACTTACATTCCACATTCATTATGGAACAAGTATAAATTCAATTTTTAAAAAATGGTCATGGATTGCAGAACATCTTCATCTCAGGAGAGCTCACTGGTCAAGAGTGCTCATGATATGCACTGTCCAGGAATCACTGAACATGTAGCCCTGCTCAGTCTGTTGATGAGCGTAAGACAGCTCTTAAAGCATAGGGAGGAAGTTCTATGTGCTAACATGGAGATACAGAAATACATATACAATATTTTGTAAAGCAGAATTGTAATATCCAGAACCAGGGTGGCTTTAAAATGGCAGTCCCTGTTCTTAGAGCTCAGGTGAGATCCTCTTAGGGGGCAGGTGGACTTAGGCAGTGTATCACCAGAAGAGCCTCCTGTGCTCCTGGCAGAAAAGCTTCTGCCACTGAAGTTCCCAGAAATTTCTCAACCATCACCCTCACTCTTAGGAACCCTTAGCATGGATGTCTTGGGATTTGCCTAAGTTCCACATGTGTCCTTAGAATCAGCCTGGATCCAGCTCTGCTCCAGTCCACTAGCTTCTCACTGATTTTCCAACATACCAAGAACGTGCCCACCTCAGAGGCCTTGCCCATTGCCCCTCTGTCTGGAGCATTCTTCCTCAGCTTCTTTGTACCTGGGCTCCTCTCTCTGTTCAGGCCTTCCTTTCTCTCTCTCTCTCTCTCTCTCTCTTTCTCTTTTTATCACTGTCCGATATTTTTTTAGATGGGTTTGCTCAGTGTTTACTGTCTTGCATCACTTTATACAAGTGTGAGTTCCATGGAAGCAGAGTCCTTGTTCTTTTGTTCACTGTGGTTTTCCCAAACTCAGATGGTACCTGGCACATGCTGGTAGCCAATGAACTTTTACTGAAGGAACCTGGGAAGACACATTTCATTGTCTATATTGTATGGGCTGGGAATCCCCATAGAAAGTCAGACCAGAGGGAGAGAGAAAGATAGTTGGGCTCTGGGGGAGAATCCTAAATAGATGAAGATCCTGTTGGAGCAGGCAAGACCAGGCGGCTGGACTCAGGTGTCTGATGGAATGGCTATTCAGGGTCAAGCTGTGTTATGCCAGTTTCACCCCCACCTGCAAGAAAAGAGCCCAAGTATAAAACTACTAGGCTCCTGACAGCTTGTGACAGAAACCCTGAGGACAGATCTTATTTCCAGAGAGCTTCCATGAAGACCCATCTCTGCGAACCACATCACCAGATGCTAGATTCCTTCACCCTCAGAAAACTCTGCCCCAAAAGTAAGCTTTGGGAAGTATAGTGAGCCAGGAAATCTGCCTGAGTCTCCTCTCTGTGGCATAGTGAGCAGTAAAGCCAACTACAGATGGAGGGAGAGAGATTTATTTTTTACCCTAGTTATGTCAAATAAGTGTATATATATATGTGTGTGTGTGTGTGTATATATGCGTGTGTATATATGCATATATGACCACATGTGCATATATATGTATACATATTGTAAAAAATAAGAAAAACAAAGAATGGCACGGGTGTAAATTCAGGTGCAGATGTTTATTAGGATTTGTTGTTCCTGGGCCAAATTCACCTGCAACGCCATAATGAGGGTGGGCATGAGAAGTGACAGCTGGCAGAGGAAAAGGCGTGTAGCTAAAAATGGCACGCAGGGAAAATGGCACATGGGGAAAATGGCACTGGACCTCAGATGGGCAGCTGTATTTATAATTTTAGGGAAATGAGAGAGGTCAATGGGGTTAGCCTTTCAGAGATTGGCTGGTGGATCTGTCAATCCACTGGAGTTTGTCTGCCAGCATCTTGATTGACTGTTCTTTTCTTGGGCAAGTTGCCCTGTGCCCTGCCCCTTAGCCAGCCAGCTTGACCTCCTGTCTTGACTGAAGCCACGCCCCCAGCCAGCCTAACACATATGATCTACAATGTTTTGATATTTATAGACACAGTGAAATAATAACCACACTCAAGCTAATTAACATATCTGTCTTTTCACAGTTACCTCTTTTTATGAAGAAGTGTCTAAAATCTACAATCCATCACACAGTACATATCAACTATAGACGTCATGCTGTACGTCAGAGCTCTAGACATATTCATCCTATAGAGCTGCACCTCACACCTTTGACCTACATCTCTTCATTGTTCCTCTGGTTTCCACCATTCTACCTGTTTTGATTTTTTTTTAAGACTCCACATATAAGAAAGATCATACAGTGGTGTGTGTGTGTGTGTGTGTGTGTGTGTTTCCCCCATGTATGGTTTATTTCACTTAGCATAATGTCCTACAGGTTGATCTGTGTTCTTGCCAATGGCAGTATTTTCTTCTTCTTAAGACTGAATAATATTCCAGTGTGTGCAGAATTATATCACACTTTTTTTATCATCCATCAGCGGATGCTTAGGTTGTTCCCATGTCCGGCTGTTGTGAATAATGCTGCTTTAGAAGCTTAGGAAGAATTGATCTCTCCCTGCCACCACCAAATCCAGAGCCCTTGTCCTAAGTCACGGAGGGGGAGACTCAAAGAAAAGAAGGAAAGACCAAATGACTTCTCTTTGAAGTTTGAGGATCTTGAAAGTAGGTTATATTAAAATTTTCACCCATGACAGTTTTCGAGCTGCAGCCCCTGCAAGCATGCCTTGCAAGAAACATTTTATAATTCTTATTTTCCAGATGAATTATTGAAGACTCAAACTGTAATTGATCAGTAATAAATAATGAGCTTTTCTGACTGCCAAATTGCCATCCCCACTCAACTCCTCCCCATGTCAGAGACACGAGTTTTAAAAGAATAGAGTGGGCAGAGCTGTGCAGAGAGGCTGATTTTTCCTCCTGCTCATTTAAGAGAATCTTAGTTGGACAAAGACAGTGGTCACAGTGCCCAACAGAACCATCCCAGTCCAGTTAGTTCTGCCTTTCTGAGGATAAGCCTAGTATCAGCAGTTTAACAAAGCACCCTAGTGATTCTAAGGCACAGCCAGAGCTAGGGATCACCAACCTACACTACTGAAGCCTGGAGGAGGTAATGTCCACCGAAGTTCTGTCTGACAAAGTCCAGGCTTGGGGATGGGCTAGGCAAAGTCAGCCCTGGAGATTGCCAAAACCAGCCCTTCTAGGAATTGGCTGTGTTTTAGTAATTATATGTATTGTGAATTCAAACTGAACTTCTCTGATTGGTATGAGAATTCTATTGCTTAGACAACTGTTGCGGATTGTTGAGAAGGATACTTGTTATAACACATATAGAAATCATGGGAAAAAAGCTATACTGGCTTTAAAACAAAATTGGATATAGAAAGCAAAATAATTAGAACTAAGGAATAAAGAAACAATATATGTGAAACATTTACCAATACCAACCTGAGTGCTCACATTGTACTGTGAACTTTGAGTGAGAAAGGCGTGTTTACCTTTCCTGTTGTTACAGAGGATGAGCATTAACTCCCTAGCAGTAAATAAGACATGTTTACCCTTTTTGTCTTTGCAGAGGTTAGGCTTTAACTTTTTAGCCCATAGGTTAGAATGCCCATAGGTTATAGGATTAACATTTATAGGATCCAAGATAGCTATAGAGTATTTGGTAAGGTTACAATAACAAAATAGTTTTAGGTTAGTAGTTAATAGGGTATAGAAGTAATATAGCCTATATCATAGTCTAGCTAATTAAGAAACTTTTCATTTATGCTAAGATAGGGCTTCTAGACTAACGCAGTGCAGTGAGCTTTAAGGCTTCTCTTATCTAGTGAGGTAATGGTTTGCAGAAACATCTAAAGGAATTTAGGGAGACAGAATTTGGTGAAGTGTTTGATCTCTGTCCTTTGTAAAAAGCAGGTTTAAACAATATGGTCATTATGGTGGGGAAGTTGAGGGCATGAATTGTACTAATGGTTGATGCTTTAAGTTTACTGGGAAACTGAAAAGAGAATTGTATAATGAAGTTGATAATGAAAGGCTTGTTTGTGCGCCTGTATAAAAATGTTTAACAATAAAGAACAGATGGCATTTTGCTCAAGCAGGGAACTGTGTCTTCTTGCAACTTGCCCCAGAGGTTCCAGCTGTTCCTCCATACCATCGACTCCACTCCTCCTTCGGGACCTGAGTTGAGCTGGGGCTGGCCCCAGGCAGAAGACCATTTCCATGGAAGGAGAGTGTTCTTGGGGTTCCTGAGAATGCAGGATTCTTATTTTCTGATTTCCATTTTTCTTTTAAAATAGATAAATTGTGTTGATGAAACAGCCTATGCCATTCATCCCTAGATGGGATCCCTTGACCCATGGACTCTGTTTTAAGAACAAAAGCCACTAAGGTTGGTAGAGGAAAAAGAAAGGAAAAGACCTGGATACTTCAGCTATTATTGAGCAACTGAGTGATCAAAACGTGGAACTGCCCTGTCCCTGGACTTGCTGCTCAGTGAATCACTGAGGTTTACTTTGGCCATTACTGGAAGCTGAGAGCATCCTAAGGCACATGGTTATAAGAAAGTGGCTGAGCTGAATCAAGTTGAGACCAATACTGAGGCAGCCAATAGAAGCTAAGAGTGAGGAGAACCCACCAATAATTGGGAGGTTATTTGGATGGGACCATCAGATTTCTATACAGTTTTCAGTTACTAAAAAGCAGTTTGTTAGGGTTAAGATAATATATTACTTTGAATTTTTTCTTCATTTTTTTCTATTCATCAGAATCCCTTCCTAAAAATAAAGAACATTATCTCAATAATTAATTACCAGGTTTAAAATAAAGTTGAAGAAGAAAACCAGATCTGAAGTTTGAGTAGTTATTAAAATTACCAGTTGACAGAGCTGGAGCAGTGGTTATGGCACTTGCCTGGCATGCGTGAGTACACGGGTTTGAACTCCAGTACCACCCACACAAGGAAGTGTCAGAGTAAGAAAAGCCACATGGAAAACTAAATAAAATTGATTCCCCCCCGCCAAGTTCTCCCTTTCTTTTTAGAAAGAAAAAAAATAATAGTTAACATAAGGTTTCTGGGATTGTCTTGGATTTCATAAAATAGCTAGTAAATTTACTCAGTTAGAAAATAACCCAGTGACTAATGAGTCCGACCACTTTTTCAACTGCATTGAGCCTTCAGTCTAGTAATTTTCCACTTGGGGGCTTCCAAAATAAGCATTAGAAAGAAAGGTCTCTGAACAATTTTATCATTACAGAATAGTCAAATCTCCACAGGAAATCAGTCTCCAGAAATATTAATGCTTTTTGAAAGGTGCCTGTATCGCATCTCCATGCACAGACAGTTTAAGGACACCTTTTTAAGCTCACGTGCAACATAGAAGTGGCGAAATGTATTAGCGTCAGTATCTAGGAACTACCTGAAGGTGGCGCTCAAGAGTGATAACTTCAGCATCTGGAAAAAGTCCAGTCCAGTCTTTTCTGCTTAAGAAAGTTAATTGCCTTAAGTTAACATACAGTGGCACAAAAAAAATAAACCGAATTAGAAAAGGTATAATTTGGAGGCTTTGTCAAGATCTGTGATGATCACACCCTAGTAGATATAAATGTTCTGAAGTGGTACCGATGCTCTGTGCTGAGAGGTCTGAAGGAGGAACAATGCCCGCATTAGGGCTGTGGAGAGGAAAGAGCTTTTGGTCTGCAATTACTAGTCTACCATTCCTAACTTTAGAACACATCAACTTGAAGCTTGCTATTTTTTTTTCCACCACACTTTTCTCCCTCATTTCACGTGTACATTCACATGAGAAAAATGTGCTTTTTACACTTTCCTGGGTGTTGAAGCTGCTTCCTGATGGCAAGGCTTAGGTCCTCACCTTGCAGCAGTGTCTTCTTACACAGGTCTGTGAAGTCCACAGTGCAAAGCATGCTCCTATGGACCATTCCATAAGGCCACCCCGTTTGGATTTTTCGCCCTACTTCCAGGCCCATTTCTTCACGTCCTTTATTTCTTCACGTTCTTTATTCTCTTGGATTTGCTTCATGGGGAAAGAGTACCTTCCAGAACAAGAACTGCTAGCACTCTGTCTTCATATCAGCTGGCTTCCTCCCTCTCAATTTGATGTCCTCCGCACACCAGGCACCAATACTTCACCACCTTAGACTGAGAAGGTCATGGGATGGACCTCCCCTGGCACATCCCCCACACCCCCAGAGGACCCCAGACCCAGAGCTAAAGTTGCTCTGGTTCTTGACTTGCTCCTCTGAAGATCATGTAAATCCTACCAAGGAGAGATCTTTTGAGGTAAAACTTAAACCTACTTGGAGCACCCCATCGCAGGTATGAGAAGAAAATTCTGATTGCTCATAATGTAACCGAGCAATTCAAGGAGGCAATTGTTTTTAAGAAAAGCATTTCCTGAAAAATGTTTTTTTTTTTGCTTGAACTACCTCCTCCCCGCCTCCCAACTTTTCTCCATTCCATTCCTCCATCTCTTACATCCTCTGTTTTAGTGTTCTACATTCTAAAAAAAGCTCTCTGCAATGTCCTTTCTTCTCTGCAGTTTAAAGGAGAAGAATGTTTATCTAAAAAAAAAGAAACATGCTGGCCCCAGGAAGCCCTAGCTCCTTTCGATGTGATAAGGAGCCAACAGGGATTCTGAAGGAGGTAAAACCTGTAAAATTCCCCTCTTTTGTCCTAATGCAGTCCCTTCCCCCTTTAAAAAAGTTTTCCTCACCCCAGAGACTTCCCAGGATGGAATTTGAAAACAAAAACCTTCTTCCTTCAAAGCTGACTTTGAATAAAACCTATTTTCCTACCAATTCAACTCAGAATATTTCTGGAGCAATGAACAGTATAGCCTGGGCAGTATTAGAGCTGCCAGGTAAGACCTTCAAAGACCCTCAGCTAGGCTGATCTGTAAATGCAAAAGGGATAGAAATGAATTCCCAGTGAACACTGGCCAAGCACACACCTTCCATGGCCTCCAGAACTACAGCTTCCTGTGGGAAGGAGAATGATCTTCCTTATTTTCACTGTACCTTCACAGCCTGACAGCCTGGACTGGTATTATGGTTTAGATATAACATGTTCCCGCAAATCTCATGTGTGACAATGCAATAAAGCTTAAAGGTGCAACGATCCGGTTATGATGAAAACCTTAGCTTAATCAGTGCATAGCCCCGTGACAGGAATGAACTAAATAGCAACTGTAGGCAGGTAGGGTGTGGCTGGAGGAGGGGATTACTGGGAACATGCCTTTGGGGTTTATATTTTGTCTGTGTTGAGGAGTTCTCTCTCTCCCCTCCCTCCACCAGCTTCCATCCTGGTACCATGTCCTGAGTTGCTTTCCCCAGCACACCCTTCAACCATGATGGCCCCACCTTGGCCCCAGAGCAACAGAGTTGGCCATGTATGGACTAAGACCTCTGGAACTATTGTCCCCCCAAATAAATTTTTCCTTCTTTAATTGTTCTTTTCAAGTCTTTTGGTCACAGCATTGAAAAGCTAACTGAAATATCTGACCTTCTACCACCTGCCCCCTTGGGGCTTACTTCCCTTAGGGTCAGTCATCCTTCTGATGGGTAACATGAGGTTAAGGGGATAATTCTATAAACTGGGTCCACTGTGTTGACTCCTACATGCTTGCTTTCTTTCTTTCTTTTTAAAGAGGGAAGGACAGTGAGAGAGAGACAAAGAGAATAAATTTTTTTTTTAATTATTGAGTTTTTCACATGGCCTTCATTGCTCAAACACTTAGTTGTATATGTGGGTGCTGGGGTTCGAAACCGTGTATTTGCACATGCCAGGCAAGCGCCATAACCACCAAGCCACCACTCCAGCCCTACATGCTTTCTTTTAAAAAGCAATTTATCTGTAGCCCTGATGGCTTAAATCAATAGACTGTTACATTCCTCAGTAAATAACCTGCGAGAGAAAGGTTCATCCCTGCAGATAAGAATACAAGTTCTTATCTTGAAGTGGGGGGACTTTTGTGACCCTTACACAGATCAGACTGCAGAACTCAGGGAGATTTGATAGTTAGAACCAGTCGGCATGGGCCAAAGTGACCTGGAGTTGCCTTGGGTCTTTAGCATGTCACATCTCCCCTCCATGGGGTACCACCATGCACAGTGGGGACTTGAAAGTCTCATACAATCCTGCTGTTAGTCAAAAGTCAAGGGGTAGCCACCGAAGAAGCCAAATAATACTTATGCAACCATTTAATTCTGGAAAATTCACAACTACATATATGTATGTTCTGGGGAAAATATAGAAGAATCAAGAGACTGGGATGGGGTGATGTGGTGGTCATTCTGGTCTAGGATCAAATGCATATCATGTTGTTACTTTTTATGCATCTATGATTGTATAACAACTCAACTCCTCAATTAAAAAAAAGAAAGTCAAGGAGTAGGCCTGTGTGGAACTCAGTAGAAACTTCCCTACAACCTCCAACAAAACTGGAAGGCAGGAGGACATTCCATCTTTCTCCTCTCTGAGAAGACCCACTTTCTCCCTCCTTTCCCATTTTCCTAACCCTTCTTTTGTTATTTCTTTTGGGGTTTTTTTTGTTTGCTTGTTTGTTTTTTGGATACCAGCAATTGAACCCAGGGGTGCTTAACCACTGAAACACATCCCCAGCTCTTTTTATTTTTTATTTTGAGACAGGGTCTCACAAAGTTGCTTAGGGCCTCACTAAGTTGCTGAGGCTGGCTTTGAACTTAGGATCCTCCTGTCTCAGCATCTTGAGCTGCGGGAACTACAGGTGTGTGCCACCATGACCAGCCCATTTTCCTAGCCCTTCTAATAAACTTATGCCTAGTACTCTGAGCCACATGTCTAAAATCTTTCTGGGGTGAACACGAGAACTAGCAACTGAGGACCTCTGCAGCTGCCTTAGTTCCACAACGGGTCCATGCTCTGTAACACCCCCAGGGTTGTTCCTAGAGGGAAGTAGTTTTAAGAGAGGGACATCAAAAAGTCGTATGGCGAGTGGATACAAAAACTTTGGTACATATATACTATGGAATACTACTCGGCCATTAGAGAGGACAGTATTATGGCTTTTGAAATCAAGTGGATGGAGATGGATAGAATTATGCTTAGTGAAGTCTCCCAATCTCAGACTCAAGGGTCGAATGGTTTCTCTCATCTGTTGATGCTAGAATTTATGGGGAAGCAGTAGGGCAGATGGCTAACCTAACAGTACTTCAAATTGAATGACTTTCAGAGTAATAGGGGGATGGCTCTCTAGGATACTTGGAGGTGTAGGGAGGGGGATGGGGAGGAGGGAGGGTATATGAAGAACTCATAGGAGTCTGGAGAATGGGAAGATGGGGGAACCATCACAGAAGCCGATGTCATTCCTCCACGAGCTACCCTTTTAACGCATGAGTTCTTCTGGGGGAAACTGCAACAGGTAAAACCCAAGGTGGTCATCCATGTTTTGGCATTACCCCTGAGTAACAAAACATATATACATTGATTGCAATTGTTTTGATACTGTTTCCCCCTCAATTGTATCTCTATATACTTCTAATAAAATATATATATATACATATATATATATATATATATATATATATATAAATATAAAAGTGGTCATATGGGAAGGTGGTAAGCCTCAAAGTGGGGCTGAGAAGCCAAAATGGCTTTGGTTCAGGAATTTGTTAAGGTTCAGATGTGAGGTGGCCCTGAGAGCTCCTATAGGAGACAATGTAAGAAGATTTGGAGATGAAATGATTGGGTTATGAGAGCCTTATCCAAATCTGTGCATCGATACTCTGAAAGGAATTAACTGAGTGGTAACAAGACAGGTAGAGTGTGACTGAGGAGGTGGTGGGTCATTAGGGCCGCGTCTTTGGGGTATGTATTTCATATGTGGCAAGTGGAGTCTCAGCTTCCCGATATGATTCCACACTCTTCTGCCATAGTGTTCAGCTTCTCCTCCAGCCCCGAGGAATGGAGTTTGCTGTTTATAGACTGAGACTATATCATGCACCACAAAATAAACTTTGCCTGCTCTAAAATTGTTCTTGTCTGGTCTCTTAGTCACAACAGTGAAAAAAATGACTAAACCAGAGTTCATTTTCGTACCTGAAACAATACTCAATCCTTTAATCCACATACATGGTTCAAATTAGATGTGATCGCAATCCCCAGTATTCTTCTTTCTGACCAAAACTTGTGACCTAGTCTATCTACAGGTCATTGAAAAGCTTCGGCTGAACACAGTGATCCACACCTTTAAAGAGGCACAGCTCAGTCTCCCACTCAGAAGCAATCTCACACAAGAAGGAAAGCTAGCGTAACTTCATACCTGCTGCTAGAACCTAGGACATGCAATACTTTGAAACCCTCCTGTTTCTCCCAGAATTCCAAAGTCAGGAGGTAAGCAAGAAATGACTAACAGTTGATTCCTTTGGGTTTTTACTGTGGGCAGTGCTCCTCATCACCACCAGAGGGCAGTATTACCAGCCGTTCCCTCTTGCTGATGAGAATACTGAGGAACAAAGAGGGTAACAACTTCCCAGGCAAGTGATATACTAAGTTATTCATAGAGCACACACAGAGATGCTAGTGAGAGAGCAATTTCATTTTAAAAAAATAGTCTTAACTAGGGCTGGGGATGGAATTCAGTGGTAGAACACTTGCCTAGCATGTGCAGGGCCCTAGGTTCAATTCCCAGAACCACACAAAAAGGTCATAACTAATGTTTATTGAGCTCTATTTATCAAACCCTGTGCCAAATGCTATATAAGCTGTCTCTTCTTTAATCCTCCTATCAGCTGTGGAAATTAAATCAGAAGCATAAGCTGGTTCTACCATCAAGGAAAGAGAACACATCTTAAAAGGCCCCATCTTTGGGCTGGAGCAGTGGCTCGTCGGTTACGGCGCTTGTCCAACATGCCCAAGTACATGGGTTCAAACCCCAGCACCCACATACACAGCTAAGTGTCAGAGCAACAAAAGCCATGTGGAAAAACTCAATAAAAATGGATTCTCTCTGTCTCTCTCTCCCTCACTGTCCTTCCTCTTTAAAAAAAAAAAAAAAAAAAAAAAAAAAAAAAAAAAAAGGCCCTATATTTTGAGTTTCTCCTCTGCTGTCTTGCCGTGACCGCTGATGTCTCTTGTCACACTGAGCAGACCCAGCTTTCTCACTACACCCACCATGGCCTCTCATCCAAGTCTCCAAAATGTCTAGGTAACAAATGTCCTCCCCTCTCCTTCCTAGAAACTCCAGCCATGCCACTGGGATTATTATTCCCATTTGGAGATGAAACCAAGGCGCAGATAACTTGTGCATATTCATTCCACGTGAGAGGGAAGAAGTCATGGTGGGGAGAAAGAGGTATCAACCCAATGTCTGGCTCCAGAGCAAACAGGGAAGCTAGGGCACTTCAGGAAAGGACATCGTTCTGAAAGAATGTTTAAAACTCTAGATACACATGTTTGGTGGGCACACAGAGCATTTGGTGCAGAGAAGAGGACCATGACCTTTGGGTACTAAATGAACTTGTATGCTGCAGGGGAAGAAAAAACTTCTGCCCTCTCAAGTTCAGTCTTAGATGGACTATAATTAACTGACAAATGACAGATTAGCAGGTGAAAAAGAAGCAGTTTATTTGTCCATACAACTGAAGATACTCAGCAATGAGTAACTCACTCAACAGACAAAGACAAAAGATTTCTATACCCAGCCTAAAAGAAGGTGTAAAAGGAGTTTTCAGGCTTTTCAGTGTTGCTGGGAATGGACGGTCTATCTCTCTGCCAGATGAATTGGAAGGAGACCTGCAGAGGGCTAATGACAGTGTATTTCCCCAGAATCTCTGTTTTACCTAGATAAGGGAAGTTCAGATAATACGTCTTTCTGCATCTTCTCTAGTTCAAATACTCTTACTTGGAAAACATCTTTTTTCTAATGTTTCCATTTTTTTCTTTCTGATTATTATTACTTTTTAAGAGAGAAGGACAGTGAGAGAGAGAGAGAGAGAATCAATTTTTATTGAGTTTTTCACATGGCTTTCATTGCTCGGACACTTAGTTGTGTACGTGGGTGCTGGGGTTTCAACCTGTGTGCCTGCACATGCTGGGCAAGCGCTGCAACCAGTGAGCCACTGCTCCAGCCCTGGAAAATAGCTTTATACCAACTCTGAGGGCCCAAGTGGGACCCACAAGACCATGCTAAGATATGGTTTATCCTGGGAATCAAAGCTTTTTAAGCAGAGTTTTGATGTGATCAGTGCTTAACTAAGACCTGGGGCAAAATATTTCAAAATGTGTGCTACATTTGATGGATGCAGTTAATTAACAAAACCCATGAGAAAGGATAACAGCACGATCCCCATTGTGTGGATAAGAAAACTGAGGCAAAGAAGTTGGATGAAAGATTTTGGATCATGGATGGTTAGTGACAAAACAAAACCTTGAACTCTACTTTTCTAACTCCTGGTTGTGAATGCTGTCCCTAACAGCGACCCAGTGTTTGACTCCAAGAGAACTGCAACCAGGACACACTTGTCCTGTGCTAAAATTTCAAAAGTTTCTGAGCCCTACTTGCCCCACCCCCAGGCCACATGCAGGACTCCCTTGAGCTGCTTTACCTCCGCACATCTCCTCCACAGCTGGTATGAACATTTCTTCCATGTTTCTAGGTACAGATATTTATTTACACAGCAAGAAAAAAATTCAGAGCCCAGTTGGCTTTTTTGCACTATCTTCCTCCAAATTGTCTATTTTTACTTTTCTTGCCTAGGTCAGAGCAAATAATAATAATTAATCTTAGCAAACTGAGTACTGAGTTTCAGCATGTTTGAAGCATTTCATTGAGGAAGATATACTTCAGTTTGGTGTTTGAGCTTCTCAGTGATATCCTATAACCCTATGGTGCTGCATAAACCCTTTGAAGAATTCTGAGAACCTTGTCACAGGAAAGGGTGACTCGGGGCTCTAGTTATTCTCTACGTTTCTTTGAGTTCAGAGTTTTGATGTTGAATGGAGCCAATAAAGATAGTAGAGGAATGGGAAGTGGAAACCCAGAGATGGAAGAACCGGATATGCACACCTGGCTAGTATATATCACTTCTGGGGACAGTGGGCTCCTCCTTCATGGCTATGACCCCACACAGCACAGTAAATATATTTTGATGATGTTTATTGTAGCTCAAAGATATCACTAAGCAGGAAAGCATATACAGGGAAGGCAGCAATGGAGGTAGCCTAAATCACTGGAAACAGAAGTGATGCTAGGATCCAGGACACAAGGTATAAGAAGGGACAGAATGGCAGCCACATAAACCTACCCAGCAAATATCAGGTTTAAGGTGGAGTTCTCTCACCCCACCTAGATGCAGGATCTTGGCAAGTTACAGAACCTTCCTGAGCCCATTTCTTCTATGTAAAATGGGCTCATAGCAACACCTGCCTCCCAGAGTAGCCACAGAATTAAGGGATAAGCCCTGTAGAAGTATTTCACCCTGTACCTGACTCCTACCAGGTACCCAACAATTGTTAGTTATTCATAATTAAAAATTCAAGATTGTCCTCCATGATTCCTAAAAGTCTGTTAACTCAGTGAACCTTCTCTCATAACTTTTTATTATTCTAGAAATGCTATTTGTAAGGTAGACATCTTTGTAAATCTTCCTTCACCACCCAACAAACCAAGACCATTTCCACACCCAGTTTATTAGTTCTTCATAAGCAAATAAAATTTCTCAGCCAAAACTTTGTACATCAGAAGCTCAATTTGTTTATTTTTTAGCTCAGTTTCATTTTGTTTCTTATTTTTCTGGTAAATGTTTTCTCTTCCCGGGGGCCAGTATGGGGAATCATGGTTTCCATCTCACAAAGCGCATAATGGGGCATCCTGGGGAGATAATGGGTTCTGGAGAGCAAGGGGCCACTTATGCCAAAGAGCCTGGAGTCTCTGGGTAAAGGGTAACAGTGCAGAAACCTACTAATGCACTCTTTCCATTACCTTCTCAATTTGTCTTGTCTCCCACTATTACCTTCGATTAAGCTTTGCTATTTAAAACCTTTCATCTGCCCCCAGGGTCATTAGCTTTCATCTGGCCTAGAAGTCAGCAACCAGAGCTAGCCTGTCACTTCTCAGAAATCTCAAGATTTGAGATCACACGAATTTTTTGAAACCTCCTAAATGCAATTCTTTTTCTTGAATGTTTTCAGCTTTGACAAGAGTCATTCAAATTTGCATCCAGCAGATTTTTAATAGGGCTCTAGTTAGCAGTCAGAAGGTAAAATAAACACTAACTTCCTCAGTTTTCTGTTCCCTGGTGGTAGGTGGTAGGAAGGCCAGAGTTGAGGTTGACCAGTAAACCGATTCATTTTGCATTAGAAGCTATTGGCAGGTGTGTAAGTTTTACTTGGTATGTCATTTTAACTCATTTGATCTTCTAAAATTTCTGAAAACTGTGGCTACTCCAATAACTCACCAGTCAAATAGGGGAATGAGTTAACTGGGGCAAGGCCAGTCCTATAGGACCACTACCCTAGGACACCTAGAGCATCTCAATGTACAGCCCTTGCCTTCTGAAACTTTAAAATATTTTCCATTTTCTAACATTGTTTCACTTCCCATAATCTTACTTGTAGTCTCTAAAAGAATTTGTGTCTCTGTCCTTAGTGTCCATATAATTTTAAGTAACTGCTCTTGTAATATATGTGTATTGCCACCAGATGGCACCAAAACTCATATTTCTATTGGTTTACTACAGGTCAGACACCTTGCTAGGCCAAAAGATAACAATTTAGAAAGCCATCACCACCAAATCACTTTTACAAGAGCTAAGGTAGTCAAGTAAGTGTATACAAAATCTGGTTTTAATATAATAAGAAAAGACACATTGAAGAAGGCAGGAAGGAAAGAGTTGCCATCATGCCTCCCCCAACTCCAAGCAGTACAGCATGGAGAAAGGTCCCTCTGCCTGGAAGAATGAAAGGAGAGGAAGTCCAGACCTTAGTCTTGCAACCCAGTAACCATGTTACAAATCCAGTGCTGGACAGGATGCCACGGCTCTGCACCCAGGTCAGTACCCACAGACTGAGCTCTGGTCCCATATGGCTAAAGAACTACCTCTGCCACCCCTCCTTCCCTCACCTTGTACAGTGAGAACAGCTCGAGTCAAGGAGCTCAGTTCTAGGCCTGCCACAATGAAACCTAGCACCTGTCACAGACCAAAGGGCCCTACCCACAGGCAGGTTGCATCCTCCTGAGACTGCACAAGTCCCTGCAACTATGAGTCTCATGTGCAACTCAACCTTAGTGTCAACCTGGGCTATTCAGAGACTGCCTCTGCTGCCCCTCCTCCAACCTCAGGTGACAGCAAGGAGCAAGGCTCCAGAAACTAGAGTGTAAGACAGGAAAGTGAACACAAGGCTGTCTTGGAACTCAGTGTTGTGCTGGTACAACAGAACCTAATGGTCCCTGTACCCTCAGTAGTACTGTCAGATGGAGCCTCTAGAACCACTCTAGAACCAGGCTTGGGGTACCCTCTAGTGTTGAAATACAACACACCAAAAGTGGACCGTGGCAAACCTGAACCTACTGTTATCTAGTGTTGAAATAGCAGAAGTATCCATGAGCTCATGGTAAACACGCAGCCTGCTTAGAATATTTGGACAGATAGGCACAAACAAAACCAGATTCTGAAGACTGGTATAAATGCCTAATCCATCAGTGTACAAATGGCATTGTATATCAAAAATCATAACAAACATTCAGAGAATCACAACCACACCTAACAAAGAAGTTAAGGATATAGGAGAAAAGTAAAAAGGAATAAAGTGAAATAGAGAAAGTATGCAAGGACTTGGAAACATATTAAAAGTGTAAACATAGGAGTTACTGGGGTTCAAGAGGGACTTGAGAATGCCAAAAATGTAGCACATCCATCCAAAGAGATGATAACAAAATGTCTCAGACCTGGAGAAAGATAATTATCTAGGGTCATGAAGGTAAAAGTCACCAATCAGATTCAACCCAGCCAGGTCTACCTTAAGACATATAACCAAACTCTAAAGATAAAGAGAAGATTCTCAAGGCAGCAAGAGAAAAGAAACAGCACATAAACATGTCTCAATTTGCCTGACAAAAGATTTCTCAGGAGAATATGAGATTTCCACATTACTTAAAGGTTAAAAAAATAACTGCCATTCAGGAATATCGTGCCCAGTTAAAAGTTATTCTTTAGATATAAAAGAGAGAGAGAAACATTCCCAGACAAACAAAATCTGAGAGAATTTACCACTCTAACAGAACTTTTTTCCTATAAGAAGTGTAAAGGGAATTCTTCAAACTGAAAGAGATGCTAAATTTGTAAGAAGAAAATATAGGAGGGTTAAAAACTTACTAGAGGGCTGGAGTGGTGGCTCAGCAGTTACGGCGCTTGCCTTGCATGCACGAGTACGCGGGTTCGAACCCCAGCAGCACGTACACAATGAAGTGTCTGAGCAACAAAAGTCCGTGAAAAACTAAATAAAATTAATTCTGTCTTTCTCTCTCACTGTCCCTCTCTCTTTAAAAAGAAAAGAAAAAAAAAAGCTTACTAGAGTAGGGGCTGGAGCGGTGGCTTGGCAGTTACGGTGCTTGCCTGTCATCCATGAGTACACGAGTTCAAACCCCAGCACCACGTACACAACGAAGTCTCAGAGCAACGAAAGCCATGTGAAAAACTAAATAAAATTGATTCTCTCTCTTTCTCCCTCTCTCTTTAAAAACTTTCTAGAGTGTATACACTCAAGATGCTCTAATGTTGTAAACATAGTATATAAATCATTTAAATCTTTAGTACAAAGTCTACAAGGCAAATAAATTTAAAATAGTACATTAATATGTTAAGAGATAGACAAAATAAAAAGATATAAATTGGGGCATTAAAAATACAAAAGCGGGGGCTGGAGCACTGTCTCGGTGGTTACAGCACTTGCTCAGCATGGGCGAGTACACGGGTTTAAACCCTAAGACCCATGTATACAACTAAGTGTCAGAGCAATGAAAGCCATGTGAAAAACTCAATAAAAATTGATCCTCCTTGTCTCTCTCTCTCTCTCATTGTTCTTCTCTCTTTAAAAAAAAATCCAAAATGTGGGAAATAATCGAATTCAAGTTTAGTATTTTTATCTCTTCTTCTTTTTATCTTTATGATCAATGTTAAGTTACTATCATTTCAAAATAGCTTGTCACAACCAAAACATATTTTTGTAAGCCTCATGGTAACCACAAAGCAAAAAAAAGCTATAAAAGCACACACACCAAAAATAATGAGGGTCTGGAGTAATGGCTCGGCTCTTATGGTGCTTGCCCAGCATGTGCAAGTACACGGGTTCAAACCCCAGCACCTATGTACACAACTGTCAGAGCAACGAAAGCCATGTGAAAAACTCAATAAAAAATGATCCTCTCTCTCTCTCTCTCTTTCTCTCACTGTCCTTCTCTCTTTAAAAAAATAATAATAATAAGGAATCAAAACTAGTAGAGAAAAATTTGCACCCTAGACCAAATGGACATAAGATGTATCCATAGAACATTCAATCCAGCTGCTACAGAATACACATTCTCCTCATCAGCATGTGTAACATTCTCCAAGACAGATCACATGGTAGGTTGCAAAACAAGTTTCAACAAGTTGTTTTCTGTTTTTTGATGAAAATATCAAGAATCTTTTGGTACACCAAAGCATTAAAACTAGGAACTGATAACATGAAAAATTCTGTAAACAATACAGATACATGGAAATTGAACCTTGCTCCTGAAAGACCAATGGACCAAGGAACAAATTAAGTAGTAAACTTAAAATTTTCTTGAAACAAATGAAAATGGAAGCACAATATACCAAAACTTGTGATATAAAGCATAAGTGGAACTAAGAGGGAAGTTTCTAGCAGTAACACCTACATCAAAAAAAGAAAGATTTCAAATAAGCAACCTTTTACTATACCTCAAGAAACTATAAAAACAAGAACAGACTAAAACTGAAAATTAGCAGAAGGAAAAACAATACCTAGATAAGAGCAGAAATAAACGAAATAGGGACAAGGTTATAATACAAAAGATCAACAAAATAAAGAGCTGGTTCCTTGAAAGATTAATAAATCTGACAAAATCTTAGCTAGACTAAGAAATAATCTAATCAAATAGCCAAATAAAATCAGAGATGATAATGGAGAGATTACAGCTCACAGAAATACAAAGGATCATTGGAGATTGTTATGAGCAATTATACCCCAACAAATTTGATAACCGTAGAAGAAATGAATAAATTCCTGACCATATACATCTTAAAGAAATAGAATATCTTAACAGGGAAATAATGATAATGCAATTGAATAGCAAAAACTTTCCCATCAAAGAAAATACAAGGACCACATAGCTTCACTGCTGAATTCTACCAAGCATTTAAAGAGGAATTAATAACAATGCCATATAATCACTTCAAGAAATAGAAGAGGAGGGAAGTCTAAACTCATTCTATGAGGTTAGCATTTCCCTGATACCAGAAACAGACAAAAATCACAACAAAAAAGTAAGAGTCAGGCAATATTCTCAATGAACGTAGATGTAAAAATCCTCCACCCAGTTCTGTCAAACTGAGTCCAACAGCAGAGTAAAAACATTATTCACTGTGATCAAGCACAATTCATTCGAAGGATGCAAGAATTGGTTAAACATATGCAAATCAATAATCATAATACAATGCATCAACAAAAGCACAAAAACCATATGATGAACTCAATAGATGCAGAAAAGCCTTCTGATAAAATTCAAAAGCCCTTCATGATAAAAATACTGAACAAATGAGATAAAGTTGAGCATACTTCAACACAGTGAAGACCATATACCATAAGCCAACGTTAACTTTACACTGGATGGAGAAAAGCTGAAGACATCCAAATTGGAAAGAAAGACAACTGTCACTGTTTCTAGATGACATGGTTTTATATATAGAAAATCCCAAGGACTCCACTATAACACTATTAGAACTAATAAGTAAATTCAGCAAAGTTGCAGGACACAGAATCAGCATACAAAAATCACTAGTGTTGCTTTACTGTATTTCACCATGTAAATATCACCACCAAGTTAAAGTCTATTCAAAAGGATTCTGTGCATTCTAATCTTGCACCAAAGGCAGTTTAATGACAAATGATTTTAAAGTAATACCATCACATTAATAAAACCAAAAAGCTTCACATAGTGGTCACACCCCCATTTTGCAAAAGAAAATTTGGCATATAACCTGTGATGATTATGTGGTGAAATATACTATATCAATGATACATTATTGAAAAAGAAATCAAGAAAGCAATCCCATTTACAATAACTATAAAAAAGAAAAATATCCATGGATAAATTTAACCAAAGAGGTGAATAATCTCTACAACGATAATTATAAAATATTGATGAAAGAAATTGAAGAAGACAAAAAGAAATGGAAAGCCATCCATGTTCATGGATTAGAAGAATCAATTCTATTAAAATGCCTATACTGCTCAACACAATCTACAGATCCATTGTTGTCCTTATCAAAAAACCAGGGACATTCCTCACAGAATTAGAGAAAGCAATTCTAAAGTTCACAGAGACACACATACAAAGAAAAATACCAGAAAGGCCAAAACTGTCATAAGCAAAAAGACCAAAGCAGAAGTCATCACGCTACCTGTCTTTAAAACGTATTATAAAGCTATCATGATTAGAACAGCATGATGTTAGCCTAAAAAGAAACGACACAGGCCACTGGAACAGAATTGAAATCTTAGAAATCAGACTACATATCTGTAGTCAATTGACTTTGACAAAGAGGCTAAGAGCACGAGTTATAAAAAGAAGAGTCTTTAATAAAAAGTGCTAGAAAAAATGGATATTCATATACAGAAGAATGAAACTAGAGCCCTAGTTCTCACAATATAAAAAATCAATTCCTTCAGCACATGCTTCTAATACCAGAGACTTGAGAGCCTAAGGCAGAACGATCATAAGTTCAAGGCCAACCTGGGAAACTTAGTGAGACTCTCAGAAATTTACCAAGACCCTGTCTCAAAATAAAAAATAAGAAGGACTGTGGATGTAACTCAATGGTACAATGCTCCTGGGTTTAATCCATAGGACCAAAAATAAAAATTAAATCCACTCAAATGGATTAAAAATATAAGCATATGACCTGAAACTATACAAATAGTGAAAGAAAACACAGGGAAAATAATTCAGGATATTGGAATGTGCAAGAACTTTTTTAAAGACCCCAAAAGCACAAAAAATGAAATTCAAAATAGACAAAAGGGATTTTAACAACGAAAAAGGTTTTGCACAGCAAAGGATGCAACAGAGCAAAGAGACAACCTACAACAATAGGATAAAATATTTATGTTCAAACTGTATGCCTTACAAGAGGCTAGTAAGCAGAACAAATAAGAAATTCAGCTCAATAGCAAAAAATAGTAATATTTCAATTAAAAATGGACAATAAATCTAAACAGACCTTTTTTCCAAAGAAGACGTGCATATTGCCAAGTACGTGAAAAAAAAATACTCCACATCACTAATCATTAGACAAATGATCATTAAAACCATAATGAAGTATTACCTAACTCGAGTAAGAATGGCTGTTTTAAAAAAGATTAAAGAAGTCAAGCGTTGGTAAGGATGTGGGGAAAACAGAACCCTTGAGCACTGTTGGTGGAAATGTAAAATTACAACAGCCACGGAAACCAGCATCAAGAGACATCTACCTCCGTGTGTTCACTGCAGCTTGAGCACTGTTGGTGGAAATGTAAAATTACAACAGCCACGGAAACCAGCATCAAGAGACATCTACCTCCGTGTGTTCACTGCAGCTAGTCGTAACAGCCAACGTGAACTACCTAAGTGTCCATCAATAGATGAATGGAAAACACAGCACACATACACAGTGGGACAGTATTCAGTCATAGCAAAATGTTAACACCTTGTCATCTGCGACAACGTGTTAACTAAAATAAGTCAGGCACAGAAAAGTCAGGCAAGTGTGTTCTCACAAATACATGGTGCTAAAAAACGTTGAGCTCATAGAAGGTGAGAGTAAATAATGGTCACTAATGGAGGGGGAAAGATTGATCCATAGGTACCAAGTTATAGTGAGATAGGACAAAGATGCTCTGGGGTCTACACACAGTAGAGTGATACAGATATGAAAAAGTACTGCTTCTCTAAAAAAGCTAGAATAAAGGATTTTGAATGTTTTTACCACACATAAATGATAAATATTTGATGAGATAGACTGATTTACCCTGATCTGAATGTTACACAATGTATGTACATGTATTGAAACATCACGTGGTACCGTGATGCGGCTTGGGAGGCTGAGATAGGAGGATCACAAATTCAAGACCAGTCTCATCAACTTAGCAAGGCCTTAAACAACTTAGCAAGACCTCTTCTCAAAAGAAAATAAAATAATTAATTAAAAGGGCTTGGGATGTGGCTCTGTGGTTAAATCCTCTGGGTTCAGTCTCCAGTACCAAAACCATATCTTGCAACTCAATAATAGAAGGAGAAACTGGGTTTCTTGAAGGAAGGACTTTGCAAGAGGAAACTGACAAATAGCCAGTAAATGCACAGAAAGCTGCTAGCCTCATTTGTCATTTTATCAGAAAAAATACAAATTAGAACTAAGATGAAACATCTCAGCACCTCTAGAATGGCGAGTATCAAAAAGGTTGATGTTAGCAAATATTTGCTGAAATGTGGAGCATTTGATTTAGAGATAAAATTCAAACTCATAATCATCAGGTTTCAGGCTTCATGAAAGTCAAAGTACACAGTCAGGGACTACTATTGTCCTCCCTGACACCCAAGGAGGTGTGCAGCGTTCAGGGGATAAGCACTTTCTTCCATGTTTTGAACTCATAAATGTGTGTGTGTGTGTGTGTGTGTGTGTGTGTGTGTGTATACCTTTAATCCTACTGTGAAGATACATAACCTGAAAATATTTTGCTGTGCAAACTTCTGCACTTTTTTTGTCCCCATACCATGTGATTATTTAGTTACCTTTTTTTTTAGATTTAGTTTTAGAAAAATTGATATTAATCCAGGAATCCCATATGTCACTCACCCAGTTTTCCTCATTATGAACATCTTACGTTAGTATGATACATTTGATATAATTTAACCTATAATGAAATGTGATTAATAACTGAAGTCCAGACTTTATTCTAATATCCTTTAGTTTTTTCTAATGCCCTTTATCTTTTCCAGGATCTCACATTACATTTATATATATATATACATATATATTTTTTTAAGAGAGAAGGACAGAGAGAGAGAAAGAGAGAGAGAGAGAGAGAGACAGAGAATCAATTTTTATTGAGTTTTTCACATGGCTTTGGTTGCTCTGACACTCAGTTGTGTACGTGAGTGCTGGGATTTGAACCGTGTACTTGTGCATGACAGGCAAGTGCTGTAACCTCTGAGCCACCACTCCAGTCCCTAAATTTATGTTTTCATGTCACTTAGGCTCCTGTTGATTATGGCAGTTTCTTAGTTTCCTTGCTTTCATTGACCCTGCCAGCACTGAGGAGTGTATGCAAGTCCACCATAAAGGGCCTCTCTTTAAAATTTGTCTGATGTTTTCCTTGTGGTAAGACTACAGTTATTGGTCTTCCTTGGATTTTTCTTTCTTTCTTTTTTTTTTTTTTTTAATCTTGTTCCTGATCGCTTAGAGGATAAACTTTGAAAATTGTCCCAACTCCTACCTGAAAAGAGAGTTCTTTCTGTGGAAACCCTGAATCTTGCCACTTTGGTGGGTGAGTTAATATTCAAATTAGGAGTCAAATGTAGTGGAAGAAAGTCTTGGAATATTCACTTAAAAAAAAAAAAAGACCTACTCTTTGCACAGTAGAACCTATAAAGAAACAACCGCTCATTTGCTCTTATTTAATGAAGATCCATTTGAAAGGTAATGCTTTGGGCTGGAGCAGTGGCTCAGCGTTTAGAGTGCTTGCCTGGCATGCACAAGTACAGGGTTCAAACCCCAGGACTCACATACACAACTAAGTGTCAGAGCAACCAAGGCCATGTGAAAAAACTGAATAAAAATTGATTCTCTCTCTCTCTCTCTCACTGTCCTTCTCTCTTTAAAAAAAAAAGAAAGAAAGAAAGGAAATGTTTTGCCCAAATCCATGAGCACATAAGGTCATTTCAGTTCAATAAAGATGATTTTCTAATTAGTTCATAACTCCAGCATTTTGTTAAAATACTAAAGAGTGATTAGTTTTTATGACGGTAATTGGCATTAAAACATTACTTGTGACTGAGACTTTGCTTTTGGCTTTATTTTTCTTTCAACATGGAAGTGGATGCAGTTGATGGAGAAGGCAAAGAGTGCACACTTAATTGACAAAGGGAAAATTGCCAGCTCTTCTTGATATACATTTCTGGCAATTTTGTTATATATACCTCAAGAGGAACAAATGAAGACCTTTTTTTAAAGAGAGGGAGAGAGTGAGATAGAGATAATCAATTTTATTTATTTTTTCATCTGGTCTTTGTTTCTCCAACACTTCGTTGTGTATGTGGCGCTGGGGTCTGAACCTGGTTCCTCACACGTGCCAGGCAAACACTCCAACGGCTGAGCCACTGCTCCAGCCCAACAAATGAAGAAATCCTGAGGAAACAAAGGTAGTTTACTATACACAAAACATCTGGGCTTTCTTCATGTTGAGGTATATCTTACACACAGTAAAATACACATCAGGATCAATTTGGTAAGTTTTTTTTTATTCATTAAATATGGTCTTACAATTAAGAGGGAATCATTATCAAACAATCAAGAACAAAAGTATAATGACAGAACAAGCCAAGGCTGGTGCCATTCCACAGTTTCTTCCCTTGGGTTCCCCATGGTTCCATGTTGTCCCCTACTTAAACCCCTGTGTTAATTAGACTTCTCATGGAAGCCGAAGTTTCCTCTCTGAGTTGATTCCCCCATACTCCCTCCCTCTGGTCTCCTTGATATCCTTCCTATTCCCTCCCCACTCCCTGCTCCCCTCCCTATGCCCCCCAGCATCCTAGGCAAGGTTCCCCCTGTTCGTGTAAAAATTCATACATGTTGAGGTTATTATTAGCTTAGCCATCTATCATAGTGTTTCTGATTATATTCTAGCTTCCACAAATGAGAGAAGAAAACATTTGGCCCTTAACTCTCTGAGCTTGGGATATTTCACTTAGCATAATTTTTCCATCTCCATCCATTTGGCTGCAAATGCCACAATATCATTTTCTCTAATAGCCACATAGAATTCCACTGTATATATGTACCACAATTTTTGAATCCACTCGTCCAGTGAGGGCCATCTGGGTTGGTTCCATAGTCTAGCTATAGTAAACTGAGCTGCTATAAACATTGATGAAGTTGTATCTCTACAGTATGCCGATTCTAGCTCTTTTGGGAAAATACCCAGGAGTGGGATAGCTGGGTCATAAGGTGGTTCCAGCCCTAATTTTTTGAGGATTCTCCACACTGCTTTCCAGAGTGGCTGAACCAGTTTGCAGTCCCACCAGCAATCTGCCAGTGTTCCTCTTTTCCCACAGCCCCTCCAGCATCTGTCGTTGTTTGTATTCTTCATTTTTGCCACTCTGACAGGAGTGAGGTGGAATCTCAGTGAAGTTTTGATTTGCATTTCTCTGATTGCTGGTGATGTAGAGCATTTTCTCATATGTTTATGGGCTTTTTGGACTTAATCCAATGAGAAGTTTCTTTTTAGTTCCATAGCCCTTTTATTGATTGGATTATTTGTGGTTTTGCTGTTCAGTTTTTTGAGTTCTTTGTATATTAGTCTCTGTCCAAGCTGTAGCAGGCAAAGATTTGCTCCCATTCTGTAGGTTCTCACTTGACACTCTTAACTAAATCTTTAGCTATGCAAAAGCTTTTTATTTTAATTGCATCCCATTCATTTATTCTTGACTTTAATGCTTGCTTCATGGGAGTCTCGTTAAGGAAAGCGGTGCCGACCCCTATGCCATGTAGTGTTGATCCTACTTCTTTTTCAAGCAGTTGTAAAGTTTCTGGTTCAAAATCCAGATCTTTGAATCGTTTTAATTTTTGTGCAGGGAGAAAGGTAAGGATCCAGCTTCAGTTGTCTATACATGGCTGTCCAATTTGTCCAACACCATTTATTGAACAGGCTATCTTTCTTCCACACTGTACTTTTGCCCCCTTTATCAAATGTCAGATAGTTAAAGGTACAATTTGATAAGTTTTGAAAAATGTATGCCCACACATCCTATACCCCAAACAAAAAAAGAAACATTTTCATCATTCCATAAAATTCCCTTGTGCCCCTTTCCACTGATTTCAGCCTTCTTCCTCCCTAGAAGGACCACTTTCTGGTTTCTGTCACTAAGAATTTGTTTTGCTTATTCATGACTCCATATAAACACAATCATATGGGTTATAAACTTCTGCATCTAATTTTTTCTTTTACTACCCATAATAGTAGTTCAATTTCCAGCTCAAAGGAGAACTCACAGTCCCACTGGACTCTGTGCCAGGCAAGCCCTGCTGCAGTATTCTGCTCATCACGGACAGCTGCTTACTAAAAACACATCCAACCTACAGCATCTCCAGAAGAAGGGTCTTGCAGCCATTTAAGACTGCAAATAGGGGCTGGAGCAGTGGCTCAGCAGTAGAGAGCTTGCCTGGCATGCGTAAGGGACCCGGGTTCGAAGCGCAGCACCACAAACACAGCTAAGTGGGGGAAAAAGCAAAAACAGATGAAAAAATTTTTAAAAAACTGATATTCTCTCTCTCTCTCTCTCTCTCTCCCTCCCAACCCCCCTCTCTTTCTAACAAAACTAAAATAAAATAAAAAGAAG
>PVKS010010755.1:0-59034 GCA_004027875.1 Aplodontia rufa
AAAAAAAAAGAAAGAAAAAAGAAATACAAGTAAATGGAAAAGCATAAAAACTGGAAAATATCAGAAAACTCAAACTTGGAAGATTAGCTAACTATTACAAGGGAATGAAATATACAATGCATTTTCCTTTAATAAACAACAAACATGCACAAAGTAAAAATGTTAATTCCTAAACCTCGATCCAGTGTTCCATCAACACACAACTTTAAATTTGGCATGATTGTTTTACATAATACTATGAAGTACAAATGAAATTGTCACCCACATTCTAATTCTATTTTAAATAGGAAATGGAAGTTGGAGGGGGTTAAATTGCAAAATCAGTTGTCTGGAATTTTTCACATTTGAGAAACTGAAGACATTTTTCTCTATAAATGAAATAATGTGAATATGTAACCGATATATTTTAGCTGACCTTTAAAAAGACTTCTGCCCTGTGCCCTGTGGCTGCTACGAGGGCAAATAGATGATAGAACAACCCCACCTCAAGGAGAGTTTCTGCTATCTGTGTAATTAAACCGCTAACTCTAGGAACACAAATCAAGTGTACAAAAAGAAAAGAAAATGTGCAAAAACAAATGCCAGCTGGCATTTCTAAAAGTAGGCCAGGGTAGAATAAGGAATACTTCGGGCCAAAGGGAAGCAAATTAAGTTTTAACAGGCTTGACATATACTTTCTCACTTTGATCATACTGCTAACCATCAAAATGATCAGGAGAAAGACACTGCTTCCAGGAATCCAAAGCAGTAAAATACAACTTCATTTTCCAAGTAGTATGTTTATAATACCTACAAAGAGTACTCAGATATTATAACTTAATGCTACTTAAAGCATTTTATAAATATTTAAGTATCTAAGTATAGGAAAACATTTTTAAGGACTTTGTTTTTTAATTCAGAGCATAAGCCAGGGTATTTATACTAACTCAATAGTCCTGATTACCCAAAGAAGACTGTTTTTGTTATTTTTATTATTATCATACATAACATCATAAGATGCCATCACTAAAAAATTATTTTAATGTCATCTTAATAATCCAAACACAAAAGTCAATCTATTTAAATCAAGGGGTTAAAAAGGGTCCTTACTGCAAAATCTTCCCTCCACTGGTGGGCTGCTTGAACTTTCTCTGCTTCCAAGGCCAGGCGCTGAAAAAGAAACAGTAAATCTTAGAATTTAAATGACCAAATAAGCACATAATTGTTATAAAAAGTACTTGGATTGCCTAATCTATTATTAACATATAAAAAACAGAGGAGACTCCTTATTTACGATTCATAAACTCTAAATAATTTAGCAATTTAACCTATGAAGTTGATGTATGCATTTACTATTTAGTGATAAATAACAACTATTTTTGTTCAATGTCATCAAGTTTACCACCTCTGCTGTCATCTGCAGTACTATCTTCTACAAATGCTTTCTTTCAATGATTGAACATTTCAGTTTGTAGAAAGGTTTCAAGATAGTATATACTAATTTTGGTGCCATCTTATTTTTAGTAAATAACTTCATAGCATAAATGGAAAGAATATCACACTAAAAGATTAATATTTAGTGAATACTATATTAGGCACTTCTTGGGGGGACAGTATAGGGACCATACCCAGGAGTATTGTACCTCTGAACTAAAGCTCCTTTTTAAAGTTTTATTTTGAGACAGGATTTTCCTAAGCTTCCCAGTTGGCCTCAAACTTGTGATCCTCCTGCCTCTGCCACCCAACGAGCAGGCATCACAGGCCTGTGCCACCACACCAGGCTCACTAGGTAACTTGTTAATAGCATATTTAATTTTTACAAAAACTTGGTAATTTCCCTCTTCCTCGACACATTTTTAGTAGTTTTTTTTCCCCACAAAATGCAAGAGTGTGAACCCTCAGAACCTGGACATGTGACAGTGGCTTTATTTTACCAAAGCAGTTAGAAAATCCAGCTTGACTTATTTTCCTTTGACACTTTCGAAATATATCCATTAGGTTCAGTTGGAGATGACATGTGTAATGTCAGTCTGCTAATGACTTTGTGGATATTTTTTTCTCTTCTCCAAAACTTTGACTTTTCTTTTTGTATTTGTTGGTTTCACTCATGTTTCTCCATGTGATAAGCTTTTACAACAGATAGTAACATTTAGTGACTAGAACAGAGTGGAGAAGCATAGAGCCTGGATTATACCAACAATCCTTGGGACGAATTTTGAAAATAATGTATTGGTTTATCTATCTGAAATTTAATACTATCATCTGTTCCTTATTCTAAACTACTACATAAATACTACCAATGATTATATAATACCACCTAGTGGGGACTTTCCATTTAAGAATCACTAAGCTGAATTTAAAGGAAAATTCTCCACATTATGCTTAAATGGCAATGGTTTGGGCTATCAGTTGCTTGACAGAATTGGAGTAGTAAAGGAGTTAATAAATGTGAGAAACTGTAGTAGAGGTGCATAATCATAAGAACTGTCTTTGTCCCCCCCCCAGAAAAAAATCCTAAACAGAGCAAAGTCAAAATATAAGGATGAGCATATACATTTCAGTAACACTATAGTACAACACTGCTGCAAACTCACATTCAAATAAAAACAAGTCAAAATGTGAATAAAATTAATAACCAAGTACAAATGAAAGCAATTACTTCATAAGGAAAGTTTAGTATGGGAAGATAAAGACAGACAGAATGAACAAACATGAAGGCAAAATGTGGAACGTACATCTTCCCTCACTGTAAAGCACAGCATAATAGTAATTAAACTTTTATACGCACTACATACATAATTTCATAAATTAAAATAAAATACTAATATTTCAGATGAACAAATGCAATTCTAAATGCCTTCATGCCTTGAAGAGGTATATTAAGATTTTTCTTTCACAACAAACAGAAGAATGCTGCTGCCCTAGCAAACAAAACCCCACTGGTGGAAATTTATTCACAGGAACATACATGGGTTTCAGGAGCCAGCCTGTAACTCCCAAAGCTCATTGCCCCTCTGGAAAGAATGCATGAGAAATTGCAACTGAACTTATCTGACACAGAATGACATAGCCTAAGGATATGAACATAATCCACATTTAGTAAGTATTATAGTTTGGAACTTAAATATCCCCTAAAAGTTCACATGTAAAAGGCTTGGTCCCCTATGCAGTGGTGTTCAGAAGTGAAATCTTTGGGAGGTGATTAGATTTTGAGAGCTCTGACCTTATGAATTGATTCATAGCTTAATGGGTTTAAGGGAAGAGTCTTTGTTACTGGGACAGGGGATTGCTTCCTAGTCACCATGAGGTAAGCAACTTTGCTCCAACATATTCTCCCCACCATGATGCTCTGCCTTGCTCTGGACCCATGGCAGCAGGGTCAAGACAACATGGACTGGAACCTCTGAAACCATGAGCCCAATACGTTCCTCTTTCAATTCTTTTCTTGGGTATTTTGCCTCAGAGATGCAAAGCTGACTACAACAAGCCATAATAAAAGCAATCACCACAGTTAACTATTTCCAGAGAAACAGGATAACAATGGCAATATAAGTCAATTCTTCTGGTGCATAAGGGAGGCCGAATAAGCCTTTAGTGTGTTTGTATTTAAACCCTAATTTTATAAACTTCATATATTTTATGATTCAAAAAAATTTAGAAATCCAGAAACATGAAGGTATGTGTACAAAAAGATATGCATTTTAAAAGATTGGTTTAATGGGCAAAAATTCCTAAATTTTATATCCCTAGCTTGAAAATCTAGAAATAACTGATGATGAAAAATGTACTACTGCTATCTTTCCTCATGAAGAAATATTTTTTTTAAAATTAGCAAATTTCATGAAAAGGCAAAACATTGAATTTTAGATAGACTATCTTTAGACTAGCACAACTGGTCACTGATGGTGCTCTTTCTTATGACAAATAGCGGCTGCTCATTACCTGCAGAAAATTGACATTCTGCTAGACACTGCAAGTCTTAACTTCTGCTTCAGTCAAACGACATTTTTAAAGCCAATGAGCTACCATTAAAGACCACAGGTAAAATGTATTAAGACTAATGAATTCTTTATTAAAATGTGAATAATTGCTTGGCAGAGCATCCCTGTTTTCATAGATGGCTATATAAGTATATCCTGTAACAATAACTTAGGCAAAAGAAAGCATTTCTTTCTTTTAATCTATAGCACAGTACAGTGGAGTATCAAACATGAAAACCAGACTGAACAACAGACAGAAACAGAGAACCTGCTTAGCACAGTTAACAGAGAAAGGGAAAGCTTAATTTTACTCATATGAAGATAAACCAGAAAGGGTCATTAAATAGCTTCATTATAAATGAGACCATGCATGTATGTATGAAAATCTTTTAGATATAGATGATAAATATATGTATATATACACAATTGTAATAGATGCACTGACACATGCATCCCTACATACCAATTGTAATGAACATTTAAAATAAAAAATCGTTTCAAATATTATGTTAGGAAATTAACTTTCTGAAAACAAAGTGGATCCTAAGCCTTGTGACTGCAAAGCTTTGCTCATTCCATCAAAGCACTCTTTAGTTTCTCATAAATTCCATCAAAAGTGGCATCAGCAGATAGTCACAGTATATAAAAAGGCACAGCAATATCAAAAACCAAAGCACTGGTAGAAATCCATTTGGCAGCAAATTTTTAGAAATTGCTAAATATGAAAAGATAAAACCAGCAGCAAAAAAAAAAAAAAATGCTGTGCAGTATGGTGCAGTTTAGTCTGGGGACTGTATTAACAAAGGTTTTGTCCTTCGATCCTGAGTGTTACTAATCCCTAAAAATGCTCTTGATATGCAGTTGGTCTGCAGAAGAAAAGAAAAAGGAAAGAGAGAGAAGGAAAGCAAGCTTATCCGATCAGAGAAAGAGCTGCTCCCTTGAAGGCTATTCAGTCTCCACCTTCACTTTTTGGGGTATCTTCATCTTTTCCACTGGCGCTGAATTCTGTCAGGTGACATGAAAGTCTACTAAGCAGTATATATTATATAAAGATTTAATTTTATCATTCTAATCAGTGACACCACACGTATTTTTTCTTAGCAACAGACTACTTTCCAAACCAAAATTTCCAAGCAAAGAATTTGCCTCCTAGTCTGCAGATTAATTATGGTTTAAATTTTAAATTTTCTGAAATATTTACTTAAAAGGAATGTTCTTTTGATAGCTTTGAAAGGAAACTGTCAGGGATCATGACAGTACAGTAAGACTCCAATAATGTTGCTAATCATATTTATATATCAAATATTGACTTAGAGACATTACTCAAGCAAATTTTAAAACAATTTCTTTGCCGACTTTATATCAAGATTTTTTTTAATAAAGGGGCAAAAAGAACAGACTAATCCAAGTAAAATATGAATGTTGTGTGTTGAATGTTCAGTTAACCCCCAATAAGGATTAGCAAATTACTATATTACCTCTATGTTGACAATCTAATTATCACCTTAATGAGTTTTACCTATCTTCATCAAAAGGTTATTAACATATCAAAAGGATCAGGATACCGGATTTAAATGGCCTAACCATACCAATTGAAAATAGCAGACTAAGGTGAATGAACAGACTCCTATGTTCTGAAGAAAAGTGTACAGTACCACCACCAATTACCTCGGAACTATGGTATAATGAACATGAGCCTCTGAATCATGTAGATATAGTTCCAATCCTGATATTGCTTTTCACTAAATATGGATTTTAGGCTATGAATTTAATAATTTTCAGCTCCTAGAATATTTATCTCCTATATATTTTCTATTTCATATGATAAACATATGGTATAATATAAAATCCATAAAGTTCTGTCTCCATTAGAACTTCACAAACATGACTCCATAGAATAAACTGTTAGAAACTTAATCATCAATAACCACTTCAAGACGTAAATATAATGAAATAAATGAGAACTCCTTAGTGGTCCCTATATTCTACTGTGTTTCACCCTGCAGAAAAACTCCTATCTGTAGAACCATATGGGGGGTCAAAACATGTAGCTCTGGGAATAGTTTAACATATCAGTAGATGTGCATTCAATTTTATTTTATTCTATTTTTACAATAAATGACATAAAAAGAACAGATCTTTGTGCTCTGCTTTCTGGCCTTATTCCTACAAGGAATGGAAAGGGGAGATAGTGAGGTGTGACATTTCTTCATCCTTTCTTATGCTGACAAGGGTTCTTGAAGACCTCAATACACAGGGCATTGCAAACCTCCATGAATATTTAGTGCCATATTTCATCTCAAAGGAGTGCTCTTCTCTTTCCAATAACCTTAAAGGATGCAGTTCATTTTAATTCATATACATACATATGTCCAGAATTCATTATAACACTTTTAATGAATGATGATTTTACACTGAAAAATTAGTATAGAGAAATTGCTCTACATTTTTAATCTCACCTGTTACACTTACATATTGTTTTAAATGTTTCTATAAAGAAACATTACTGGTACCTTGGAAAAGCTCTACTGGACTAAACAAGCCAGATTGTAGAATGGAACTTGAAGTTAAAAAGTTACAAAATGTAAGAGACTATCCACAATGAATTAACTTCAGCACATTTCAACATTTAATAACTGTAGTAACTAGCTAAATAAATACACATTCTGAGTAGGAGGAAGAGTATCTTAAGAAGAAGTATAGTGCAGCCAGGTGGGGTGGCAGGAGACTGTAGTCCCTGCTACTCCAGAGGCTAGTGTGGGGGATCACATGTTTAAGGCCAGCCTGGAGAACAGAGCAAGATCCCATCTCAACAACAAAAATGTATAGTACATGTGTACTTGTATTCATTTAATACTTTCTAAGCACTTTCCATGCATAAGTGTATACAGAATAAAATACAGGACTATAGTTCCTACTTTTAAAGCAAACATATACCATATAGCATTTCTTTTTCTCTTATTAGCTCTCCCTTTCTCTCTCTCTCTCTCTCTCTCTCTCACACACACACACACACACACACACACACACACACCCCTTGTGATATCTGGCAGAGGCTGTCTGAATGGATAAAATATACATGCTTTATTAATTTTACTTTATTTCAGTGGCTCTTCCACATGGAGAATAAAAATTTTAAAGCACTACTATTTTATCGAGACTATAAATATCAAGTATTGCTAGCTAATGACCAGATTCAGCCACAGGTCAAAAAATTTCCCCCATTTGGAGAGGGGACTGAAAATACTGAAAGGCACAGAAACCAAACACTGAAAACTACTACGAAGAAATCAGTATTATCATTATGTTTGATCTATAATTTTTATGAGAAATAAAGCATTTCAAGTACCAGGTTTAACTTAGTCACCCTCTTGACCAATTTCCCTGCCCACAACAATCACTACAATGAACAGATCAGTTAAGTACCCTTTGACATTGTTCGCAATGTTTTTTAAACATGTAAATGCTATCACATATTGATATTGTGGATTTTTCTTCCTAGTAAGCTATATGCAAAATGAATGCCAAAGAAATTGCATTACTTTATGAGAAGGACTTTTCTAAGGAGAACACACCACACTTTCAAGTGAGGGTTTACACTGAATAAGAGAATCAGTTAAAGTGTATGAGAAAGTTTTCCAAGGGATTTGAAAAGAAAACTGATGCCTAGAGAAAGGCAGTGCCCCTCAGGGAAACTAATCTAAAGTCATCTCTGAGACTTCTTTCAGCATTCAAATTCCATGCCTCGATTGCATCTTTATCATTAGAACACAGAACAGGCCTCATTTGTAAGCACGGACCTGTCTATTCTATCAAGAGACCAGTGTGCTTTCCATGCAGACGTGACTCAGGCCGTCTGAATTATCCTAGATCATCATGTCAGTGAGGCCTTTAACCGGACGGGGCACTGCCCTCTCTCCCAGCAGTGCTGGGGGTTAGCAATCCACCTCAAAGCTGACCAAATGCTGCTGTGTTACTCATACCTGTCCAAATTACACTTGTGCGGACTTTTCGTTTAATTGCTTGACATATAATCACATAATCATAATCATCTTTTGTTTTTCAATTTCTCATTTTTATATTGGGCAGGTCAATCCCAAATTGATTACATGGGGTAGAAAGTATTCTTAATATAATCCAATTTTAATTTAGAAAAATATATTTAAAATTGAGCAGTTCTAATGAATTTTTTTTTTTAAGAGAGAGGGACAGTGAGAGAGACAGAGAAAGAGAGAAACAACTTTATTGAGTTTTTCACATGGCCTTAGTTGCTCCAACACTCAGTTGTGTACGTGGTGCTGGGGTTTGAACCCAGGTCCTCATGCTTGCCAAGCAAGAGCCTAAACCACTGATCCACCGCTCCAGCCCCAGTTCTAATGAATTCTAATAAAATAGTTTACCACCAGTCCAACTACTGAAATTCAAGGAGGAGAAATTTTTAAAAGGGAGTTTGTCTTCTAGACTACATTTTCTCAAAAGAAGATCAGGCTGCATTTATATACTCTGATTAAAGTCACCTGTAAACTGGCTGAGCAAATAGAAAAAAAGCATTTTGTACAGTCTATAGATAATTGTGTCCATTCAGATGCCTTAACAATTCCATAAATATGCAATTCTGACACAAGATAATTAAAATTAATAAAACATTAACTTGTAATTATACTAAGTCAAAACACAAATCCATCTTATACTGTGTAAGGTACAATGCAAGGATACAGATTATTTTTTATAGCCTATTTTTTTTTTTTTACAACTGATATCACACCAGGTTGAGTGAAATAAAAATCTCAATGCAAACATTGTTTTTCCTTGCAGTGTAAGCTTTTAGAAAGCATAATATATGCAAAACCTATAAATAAAACTTACTGAAATCAAGCCAGTCCTCATTTATTTTTCTATTTGGGGCCAAGTGAAAATAAAACTTTTGGAACAAGGTTTGTGGATCATGTCGTATAGATTTCAGCCTGGATCTGCTATGTTCAGTAAACGCTTTTGAAATTAATCACAAAGCTTACCATCTAATCTCCAGAGATGTAACTAGCTCAAAAAAAAAAAAAAAATCTGGAAGACTCTTGGAATACAGAAGCCAGAGTAAAGGAGATGTCATTGATGAGAATAGCAAAACCCCTTTAAAAACCCCTTTCAGCAGTAGCAAGAGTAAATAATACACAGATAATAATTATGATTATCTTTCTTTGACTCAATAGCACAAAATAAAATAGACTATTCAACAGAATGTGACTTCCACATCAACTTTACACTTTGCCACCTGCATGCAAAGAATCATCCAGTGAGCTTGTTTAACACACCGGGATCTCATACTAAACCTTCCAATCCCTTCATCATCCAAGGATTCTGGTTCTATGCCTGGTGCCATTACTGCAAATCTACAGGTTCAAAGTGGTACATCTTTTCCTTCAATTAGACCTTGAAAACTCTCTCCCAGAGAGTAATGTTTTAGAGATATTAGACATATAAATTTAGTTACTCTTTGAGAGATACAGTTCTAAAGAGATATATGATTTGAAAGCAATCAACAAACATAGCCCACTGTCCTTTGTTGGTTCCACAAAAGAACTTATGGTGACACTCTTCATGCTGCACTGGCATCCTCCTCCCCTGCAAGCACTAAGCCCAAGTTCCTCCAGTGCAAGAAACACTTCTTTCACGGCTGTATACCTCTAATATCTTCCAAATGTGTGCCGAAATGCAGGTACTCAGTAAATGTGTGTGAAAAATTTGAAATACTCATTGGTAAGCATTTTCAAGATTGCATCAAGATTTATAACTATGTTCAGAGAATCATCATCATTCATTAACATGATGCTTGGAAAAAGATATTCTTAATACTTTCTGGCCACAAACTGTCTTCCTACAAGACAAGCATGTTACTCAATGAATATATCACTCAATTCTTAAAAATTGCTAGATTGATTCAACACCACCTAAACCTGAAAAGTTAGAATTTGACTGGGGACATGTCAGAGAGGCAGGCTAGTCCATTGAATTGTATTCTGGAATTCTAGATTTAAGCTATAATCAGTTACCTTATTCATTAGGTATTTTTAACTACTGAGGAGTTAGAAATCCATAAGAGGTAGCTGTAGAGAAGAACGATTTTGAATAGTGGAGAGGAATGGGCTGAGTTCTTGGAAGTAGTCTAGACCTTAGTTCTGCTGAGAGCATACTCTTGAGTCTTACATAGGCTATAAAATCAATTTATTTATATTAGGCAATCATGTACCCAGAGAATGCAAGCAACTCTTCAGTTGAGAAATTAACTCATCTGAGAATGCCATGCTAATTTCTAAGACCTTCAATCAGTGATTTATTTGTAGGCAATTCACTGATAAGCAAACATTAAACCTAAGTTCCTATAAATCTGTTGTTTTATGCCACTATGTTAACTCTCCTGTAAATATCTAGCCGTTATTTTTCCACTCTTGAGTAAGTAAAAAAACATAATAAAAGCATCTCATCCACTTACTAGCTATGTGACCAATGGCAAGTTTTTTGTTTCATTTTTTTTATTAATGTTTATTTTGTTTTTCCCTTGGCGGTCGGTACCAGGAATTGAACCCAGGGGTGCTTAACTACTGAGTCACATCCCCACCCCATCTTTTTTTGTTTAGTTTTGAATTTTTTATTTTGAGATAGGGTCTCTTTATGTTGCTGAAGCTAGCTTTGAACTTGAAATCCTCCTGCCTCAGCTTCCCAAGCTGCTGAGATTACAGTATGCATCACTGTGCCCGGAGAACAGGTGGCAAGTTAAATTAACAACTTCCATCACATTTTTCTCAACTATCAAGCAAGAATTATAATGGTGCATTTATTGTTGTATTATAAGGGTTAAATAAGGATATCTGTGGGGATCCAATAAATACTATCATGTTAAAAAGTAAGGTAGAGAGAAAATATGAAACCTTCACATTATAAACTTAAAATGATGACCTCTTGAAATGATCATTATCAAGAAATATTGCATATACTTCCAAAGGAGAAACATAGCCATCTTAAATATTTTCTTGAATAAATTTACTACACAAGGGACACTTTTACTAAAACTGGAGACTTTAGAATGATTTGGCTGTTCCCCCTGAGTGAGTCCCACTTTCAATCATCATGTTGTGAGACAATTCTCCAGTCTCTGGTGTTTCTTCCTTCATGTTGAATGGAGACAGACAGAAACCGTATTTTCAAAGATGTTTATATGGCAAACTGCCTTGGAAGATAAGAGATAGCATTTGCCCCAAAGTGGAAGACAGATTTATATGGTGTCTAGAAAAATTAAAATAATATTCTGGAGCAAGTTGGATAGTTTTGCCACAGTCCTTTTTAAAAGATCAAGTTTGCAGCCATGACACATGTCTATGATCCCAGCTACTCAGGAGGTAGAGGCAGGTTCCAGCCCAGCCTCAGAAATTTATGGAGAACCTGTCTCAAAAAAAAAAGATAAAAATAAAGGGCTGAGATTATAGCTCTGTAGACTACCCCTGAGGTCAACACCCAGTATTGGGGGAAAATAGAGAAAAAAATATCAGGGTTTCCCAAACTCAGGGTCCCTGGGCTACAACCCATACCATTGTACATGCAGTAACCAGTTGGGCTACTTGCTATCACCCTCCTTGAGTACAGGGCCAGGGGAACCTATGCAAATATGAAGCACATGTGAGTCCTAAACTCTTCTGTGTCTGATTCAGTCTCTTGTGCTTATGAAATGGTGTTTGGCCAGCTTGTTAGCATACATGTAGGACAAAATCTCAGGCACTATATTCTTGGGATTTTTATGGTTTGGCTTTCTTTCCAATTTATTCTTGAGGCCCCCTTCTTGAGAGTGGCCATGGGCCAAATTAGCCACTCCCTAGGATAGTCCTGTCCAGGGGAAGGAGGGGACTAGGTGATAGTGTGTCACTCAGATGAGACACAATGAGGTGAACCCACAATGCAAGAAACAGAAGTCTTACAAATGCCAGAGAAGGTTGGGGTGCCAATCGGAATCAAGGATACATCTAAAGGAGACAGGGAGCTCAACCAGCAAGTGAGATGGGGAAGGCCTGTGGGACCATGCCATTATGAGGGTTCACAGGCATCACCCCTAGGCTTTCCTGTGGGACTGTGGATTGGCTATTTTGAAGAAAACACGAAGGAAGGGGTGAAGTCATTTATATGACTGGTATTGACCATTAGGGTTGTTATGGTTAGCAGGTATCTGGTGTGTTAGGCTTCAGGTCTGCAAGATGAGGAACATGGGGGCCACACTGCAAATAAGGAAAGTTTTACTAGGCCAAAGGTGATGAGGTATGATTGGGTTTCAAACAACTCATGTCGTATCTAAAGAGAGTGCCAAAGCAGGAACTGTACCAAACAACATTCTGGCACATCGTATCTGGTTGAGTGTGCTTCTGTAAAACATAGGCTCTCTCTTCCAGACTCTCACCATCAATTAAATGATGTTGTCTTTAAATTGCCTTCAGTAGTACTTTACTGACCATCCATTTTGTATTTTAAGAGTCTTGGTGAGTTTAAACAGTGATTCTCAAAGTATTCACAGACTAAGTGGGGCAACATCACCAGGAAACTTTCTGAATGTGAAAATTCTCCAACTCTACCCTATACTATTTATTATATTAGAAATTCTTAAATCTACGGCCTACACAAAACCTTCAAGTGCCTCCAACGTGCAGTAATGTGAAAGAAGAATTGCTCTAAAGCAAACACTGCCATTACACAGATTTTTTTCATTAAGATTTTTGCAGAACAAACAGCAATAACATTTTAGTCAATGTTGCCTATTTTGAATTAAGAAGGGGATAGAAGCAGGTAACAACTTTTATTTATTTTGGTGACGCTACATAATCCAACAGGCATTCAACCTCATTAAGTACATGAAAGTGTTCCTAATATTCTGTCCCACTATATCTGCTTCAGCCACCTCCACTTTTTTAAATTTCACAATAATGATTTGTCATCTCCAGCTCTCTTCCTTCTACCACCCACCCTTTGACTTTCCTTATATCAAAGGGGATTTGTTTCCATTACCTCAGGCTACTCATTGACTGGTTGTAAACTATTTATCATTCCTGCCTAGCTATTTTAATTCCTTTTTGCTTTTAAATAATTTACCTTTGAGTTTAATTAACTCACACTGGCTGCTGATTTGTTGAGTGGGCTGTCTCAAAAGAAGAAAAGTGAGATCTTAGACAGTAGGCAAATATTCTATTTTGCTGATGTTGCTATGGAAACACTTTTCCCTTTTTTATTTAAGTATGGGAGGGTGGAGGTACCATGTTCTGTGACAGATAAAAGTGTGTGCCGTATGCCCCTACACTTTTACACTCTTTCAACCTAGACATTAAAAAAGTATGATGATGTGTAAATCAGGCAATAAAATTTGTAAAATATGCAATTTACTGTGGTTTTTTTCCTCAAAAATCAGAAACATCCTTTGCTATTAATGGAGGAAAATGTCATTTTTATTTTCCCCTCTTTTAAATGCTATAAAATATTCAGTAGCTCTTCAGTTTTTATTTTCACTTGAAGCAATGCCACTATTATTTCTCTTGTTCTCAAGTTTTAACAATTTCAGTAATAGCTTCCAGAAACTGACATTATCAAAGATTCCCTTAATAATTCTCATACTATTACCCTATAATTTTCTGCTCACATTTCTTAGATATAAGACTTCTAAGACAAAATTTTAATCTCTCGGCTCTCAAGTGCAAAGTTCAAAATGGCTTCTACAAAAAGAAAGATACAAAAAGCACAAATGCTTTCTAAGAAAAATTCAGATTATATATTATACATTAAGTATATATATTAAGAATAATGACAGTTAAAAGGGATGCAGCTCTTTATAATCTGGAATCATTTCTTTTATTTATGGCCCTCAGTTAACCACCATAATGAGAAGCAAGTAAAAATAACATCTTTCCAATAGTAAGAACTTAAGATGTGTTTGTCTGGAATTATCCCATGAATCTTTTCTACAAATTTAATAGCTACTACCATTGACTCCATTTTACAGATGGGTAAATAGAGGTTAGAGAACTTAAGTTCTCCTAAGCAGAAATGCTGGAATTTGTCTCTAAGCTATCTAGTTGAAAGGAGCTACACAACTGTTCTTAACATTACTTAACTAGAAGACAAACTACGAACAGTAATACTTTCTTATCATTTCATGTTTAAGAGAATATATTCCAAGATATGTGTCAAACAACTAAGCATTTGAAGAAAACTGTGCCTCAACCTTTATTCAATTTTTGGTTCATTCTCAAAATTAATAATATCCTTTTATACCTGGTTACAGTTGAACTTCTATATCTGCAGGATCCATACCCTTGGGTTTGACCAAGCTCAGATGGAGAATATTTGGAAAAAAAATGAATCTGTTCTAAACATGTACAAATGTTTTTCTTGTCATTATTCCCAAACACACACCTGCATATCTTTTACTTTGTATTATGAATTATAAGTAACCTGCATATGGTTTAATGTGTACATATAAGAGGATGTGAATACAGGTTATAGCCAAATAATATAGCATTTTATAAAAGGGACATGGGCAGCTGGGGACATGGGCATCATTGAACAAATCCCCCATGCACTCTGCCACTTTGCTGCAGCATTTTAGACTGGGACATCGGGCCAAATGAATGGGACCTAATGTTAAAAGCTACATAAGCAGTTCTGTAGGGATCCATCTTAACCTAAGTACAGCCATCTTGAACCTTAACTGCCATGACTGCCCTGTAACGTTAGTCTGCTCTACCACCCCCCAAGAGAACAAGGATCCAACCCAGAAAACTCAGAAGTCAAAATGTTACTGGCAATAAGAATGAATAATAACAATGGAACTAAGGGTCAGATGAAAAATGCATTGTTTTCCTCAGAAACTCCATTACCAACTACTCCTTCTGAGGAATTCTATCACATATATGATTTAAAAGAAGGGGGAAGTTGTTGCTTAGCTTATTAGATGTAGAGACTACATTCACATTGGAAAGTTGAGAAGGGCAAATGAGATGTTCCTACAAAGATTTATTTACCCAGGTCTATAGAATCTTTTAAGAAAATAATAAGAAATGGATAATGGAGGCAAATCCCTTTATTTACCTTAACGAAATGGACCAATGGACCAAATTTTCAGAAAACAGGACAAGTTAACTGTGACTGAAAATTTACAAGTACACCCCACTGTCTTTATCCTAGACCTCAAGTACTCCTGAAATAAATGATTTTACCTAAGTGTCTGTAAGAAACTGAAATCACAACCAATGCTGCTTTGACATATGTTGCAGAACATTTAACCTACATGTAGTCAAAGTAAATATGGAGAGTGACTAAAATTGATCTGATAGAAACTTAACAGCAGAAATAAGGACTATATATACTGTATTTATTACTCCTGTAACAGCCATAAATGAGAATAATTTATTAGAATTTTCAATAACATCGCAAATAGTCAAACAATCACATGGATAGATGAACACAAGAAGATGAAAAATATTAATAGTCAAGGTGTCTGAGGAAATATCTGATAACCATCAGCAAATTAAAAATGATTTAATCAAATCAATCACTACACATTTATTGATTACCTACATTCTAAACGTAGAGTTGGATTTTAAGAGATACAGAAAAAACAGTGATATCTGGGAGCTAAACTTAAAAGGACCTTGACATATCTTAGGCCATTTGAGTCACTATAACAAAAAAATGGCAGACTGGGTGGCTTACACAATCAACAATTTTCCTCACAGTTCTAGAGGCTGTGAATTCCAAGATTAAGGTACTGACAGATTTGGTATCTAGTAAGGGCTGCCTTCTGGTTCTAAACAGTCATTTCCTTCCCATCTCCTCACATACTAAAAGGGGTAAGGCAGCTCTTTAGGGGCTTTTTACATGGCACTAATCACATTTATGGCTAGTCAACTCTCAAAAGCTCTACCTTCTAAAATCATCACATTTAAGTTTCAACAATATGAATTTTGAGGGATATACACATTCAGACTCTGGAAGAAACTAATACAAGAAAGTATCACAGACATAAAAATCATGTCTAAATTATGCTAAGAAGTAGTTTTGACTAGATGAATTTGTGAAGAAAGTAGTAAGTTTAATAGGAATTAAAAAGAAATGAAGAAAGAAATATGTAGTGGCTGAGACAGTTTTGATTTAGTTTATCATTGCAAATAATTTTCAAAGCTTATCTTGCCTTGAAAAAGTTCTGTGTTGTAAAGTTTGCAATCCATTGGTATGATATTCAATCATGAAAAATTGTCATTTTTGGACTCCTTCAGTAAAAGCTTTTAAGAGCCAGAAAAGCGAAATGTTATAGTTGAAAGTAAACAATGAAGTGGCTAAAATGATACTATTATTCTTCTTTATAGAAAATCATCTCCAGGGCAAGATTGTATTGCTCTTGTTCTTTGCGTAAAAATAATCAGTTTATCAATTAGTTTTCCTTTATCTTGAATGTGAGCCAATGCTTAATTGCTTCATATCCATAATTGTATTAACTATGAATAAATTGTTTTACAAAAAAATCTGTTCTATGGCACAAAGGAGATTAATTACTAAAAGACAATAACAGTCCTTTGTTATCTATCAAACATGCAGAAAAGCGTGGCCACCTAATGAGGATTCGGCTTTGTTAACCTTCTTCAAATCTCATTTGTAATATAAAACACCACCATATATTCAATTCCCAGAAAGATAAATTTAATCAACCCAATAGTGCATGGATTTGTTTATATCACCCTTCCCGTGATCCAACTGCAACTCCTGTCCTCTTCAAGCTATAATACTTTATGTGAAATATTCTCTGAAAATGCCTTGGGTCATTTTCGAATAAAATAAAGGAATCCTCACAGTATTCTTAGATCCATCACATTTCCTCTTGGCATTTTGGGAAAAAAGAATCAATTCATAGAATCCCAAATGGTTAGAGAGTGGAAGAATCTTAAGAGGTTGATAGGTCCATTACCTTTACTTTACAGAACTGCAAACTGTATTATAAAAAGAACCTGTCTATTTGGGCAATGAAAAGTCAATAAGCATTCTTTATCTCTCTCTCTCTTTCACTGTATCCCCTGACCCTCTCACTTTTTAAGAGAGAGGGACAGTCAGTGAGAAAGAGAGAATCAACTTTATTTAGTTTTTAATGTAGCTTTCATTGTTTCAACACATCCTTGTATACATGGTGCTGGGGTTCGAACCTGCACCCTTGCACATGCCAGGCTCATACTCTAACCTCTGAGCTACTGCACCATCACGCCTATCTCTCTCTCTCAAAAAAAAAGAAGTCGTCGTCAATAAGGTCAATTGAAAAATATTTTTCTTAGTAATCAAGTTATAATACTAATGACACTGCAAAAATCACAAAATGCATTCCTTTCTATGCCCAGGTAAACAGTCCACAAGTATAATAATGATGGTAACTAGTATATCATTAATGGGAACAATGATAAACACTACACTCATAAAGAAGATGAAGTTTTTATGTACAACTTCAATAAATTTATGATCTCTAAATATTTGCTTTTCTTCCCTCATCACAATCTGCACATAATCTTTTTCATCATATAATTATTTACTCTGGATTTATAAAGAGAAACTTAAGATTAAATATTCATAAAATTTTTAAATTAATTTGCCTTGACTATTATTTAAAAGTGTGTGCTTATCACACATTCATTGACTGTATATTTATACATTTTAAGATACATTTTAATCTGTCCAATATAAGCATTTTAATATCCACATATATTTAAATATAGTTATAATTTATGTCTATACTGGTAAATAAGTTTTCAAAAGCTATTAGTTTAAAAGAGTTTTGCAGTATTATCTTTCTGATAAAAGCTTTGAGAGCTTCCCAAACCAGTCTGGATTTATCAAGCTGCTTTTCAGCAAAAAGGTGTTTAATTAGCTTGTCTCACGCTTTCTCTAAATCTGAAAACCTAATCACCACCTTCCAACTCAAAGAACACAGGCTAGTTGCTTTGAATAATATCCAGTATAAAACCTTTGCTTTGCTTTTCCACTCATTTCCACCTTTTATCAGGAAAAACTTTGACTTTGAAAATGTTTTCTGTTTTTTAAAATTAAAAAAAAAAGTTAAAGAAAAAGAAAGTCAGAGTCATAGCATGAATAAACCCAACTCATTTTCTTCTCTTGTGCAGAAGGCAAACGGTTTGCCTGTGTGTGTATTTGCATGCATGCATACTGCGTGGATGTTATAAACCTGAAATATAGTTACATGTTTGAAAACAGCAAATCAAAGAATATGACTCCAAAAAGGAAATGGTAAAACTGAATTACAGCATTAATGGTTACAACATACAAGCTTCATCAACTATGCTTTTCTCTCAATTAGGGTCCAAATTTATATGGGAAATTACAAAGAATGAGTCTCATTATCTACTGAGCCTGCAATCACCCTGCCCCTCAAAAATAATCTTACCATGCACTACAGTGAACTTCTTGAAATCACATTTTCAGAAACTAATGTCAAAAAAAAAAAATTTTCACTCTTCTCTGTCCCTGTCCACTTTATTCATTGGCATAAGATACGTAATTTTAGAAATCAAGATAAATGATTTTACAAATCATTATAGAGAAAAAAAGAAAATAGGATGATCCAATATTTATCTAAGTTAATTAGATTCTAAAAAGAAAATAAGGAAGACAATGCATTTAATCACTTAGAACTCCTAGATAATTTCAAAATAACCCTATCAACAGCATTATTAACACCACATTAAAGGTTCAAAAACTCAGAACAGGCTCCAGGTCACCCAGCTAATTAAAACAGGAAGTATGTATATATGATAACAAATTAAATTACTCTCTAAAGACAGAGAAAATCGTGAAACAATTAAATGTCTGCATGGTGTACACTGCACAGAGAGGAAAAACTGACCAAGGGTTGGTTTCCATGTCCAAATCTAAATGCACTATAGAGAATGCATAGGCAAGAACAGAATCTGGAGAGCTGGTACAACCTAAATAATCACTATCAATAATAAAGCCCTCATAGGGAAAATAAATTGCACTAAATAGAAATTCATTTTGTTGAGGTGTGCATATAGTTGAAGTTACATACAAAAGTTCATGAATCAAACTACAATAAGCAGAATTATTCTGCATAAGAGCGGGATGAAATGACAATTCACTCGAGTAGCATATTCTGGTCTCCTGTAATCATATTTTGGAGTGATGTGCCCTGCGCCCCAACAGAAAAAAAAGAAGACAAACCAAGATGGCATAAGAATGCATGGGTGGGGGGCTGGAGCAGTGGCACAGCGGTTATGGCACTTACTTGTCATGCCCGAGGATGCGAGTTCAAACCCCACATACACAACCAAGTGTTGGAGCAATGAAGGCCACATGAAAAACTAAATAAAAATTGATTCATTCTTTCATTCATTCTCTCTCTCTCCTCCTCTTAAAAAAAAAAAAAAAGAAAGAATGAATGTATGGCTAGATCAGCGCTCAGCATGCAAGGACCCAGGTTCAAATCCCAGCACCATATATGCAACTAATTGTCTAAGCAATGAAAACCAGACGAAAAACTAAATGAAGCTGATTCTATCTTCTCTCTTTCACTCTCCCTCTCTCAAAAAAGTAAAAATAAAAAGAGTGGATGGAGTGATAGATCAATGATGATTTTTCATTTTGTAGATTTTCTTTAAAAAGAAAAAAACAAATATTTGAGAAGTTTAATTTTTGATTTAACAATACTTTTGTGGCAGCAGTGTACACTGTTTTTGAGAATTTCTCCAGGAATCTGGTATTATACCCAAAATCACTTTGAAAAGTTGAACAAATGAGTAGCTTCTTTTGGATTGATAAGGTATGTAAGAAATATGAAAGCAATAGTTTGATTCAAAATGATACTTTTATATATTTTTCAAAGCTACCAAATCATGAGGAAGAAGTTTCTGAGGGAAATGTTGAGTTTGAGTGCTGAATTTGGGATTTGTGGATGCACAGGGAATCAGAGAATCTAATCAAATATCTCAGTATTTTGAGATGGAGAGCTAGAGTTTAAAAATGCAAAGCTATTAACATGATATTCATCATTTAAAATATAAAAATATTTAATATGATCAAGGATTCAAGTGTCAATTTTTTTAGAAACATCTATTTATAAGGTAGAAATATCAACACAATCTGTTTTCTTTACTGAAGGTAGGAATTCAAGATCCTTCATAGTTCCACAATTTATATCAGGAGGCAAAATTACGCATACACAACCAACATCTGGTCTCCATATATTTAAGACTGGCTCTAGAAAGTATTCTCTTGGATAATAGCATGGACCCTGAGCTATACAGGAAATATTAGCTGAATAATAATATTTTAAGAATACTCCCTGCAACAAAAAATGTTAGTACATCAAGGTGACCTTAAAATCATCAGTGAAAGTGAAATTACCCCACTTCTAATTTCTAATCCCCTCTGTCTGGTATATTTTATACTCAGCCCTAAAGTTGAATGATGTGCTTGATAGCAAGGAGTTCTGTGAAGATTCAACCTAAAGCTTTCAGTTAGGTTTGGACAGAAAAACTTTAGCTGGGCTTTCACCCTTCATCATTCAAAAATAGTGAATAAAAATAATGAACAAATTCAATGAGATGCAAGAAGTATCTAAATACTATGAGTATTAGACACAGCTGGAACTTTTTCTGAAGCAATGTAAAATAATATACATTTAAACATTATTTTTTATTAGAATGACCATATGACAATAGAAAATTAATCTCTTCTACTATGTTTGTCCAAAAGAATCCTGGGCAAACAAATAACTGGGATAGTTTAGCAGTTTGAGGAATAATTGCTCTCATATTTTGCCAAATCTATTGAGATGCATGGATTGCTGGAATATTTTTAAGTCTAAAATGATTCAGGACAAACCAAAATGAAATGTTTCATTAATTCAGAAGATTTGAAGAGAGTCTAAGCAAAACACTTATTACACTTGAGTGTAACACGCACATAATTTTGAAGTGGGTATAAAAAAGATAAACGTACTATATTGCATAGTATTTTCTGAATCACGTTGCAATGTTTTGGATACTGTAGAAACTCAAAATTATTTGAGTGTTTATCCTCCCCTGAAATCCACCTAAAATTCAATATTTGAATAGTAGGCTTTTTAGGAACAAATGTATTTAACAGTCATACTTGATATGTCTTAAGTTTATCTTTTCTTAGCTAGTTTATAACTTGAAGATTCATTTCATATATTGTATATATGATTAATTTTTAAATGTTCTCTATTCTGTAATTTATCAACTTTATATTATGAAATTATTTAATAAAAGGTCACATCCGTGTAACTGCTTTCTTACTGCACTGGAATCTCACTGTAAAAATTGTGATATCAAAATTATAAGTATACAAACCCTTCAAAATATAGGCTCAGGCAATGACTTTCTGAATAGAACTCAGGAAATACAAGCAAAAATCAACTCTTGGGAAAGCATCAGATTAAAACACGTCTGCACAGCAAATGAAACAACAGTGTGAAGAGGCAGTTGACTGAATGGAAGAAAATATTTCTCAGCTGCTTTTCCAACAGTAGCTTAATAACCAAAATGAAAAAAAAAAAACTACCTCCTCCAAAAAATAAATGGCTCATCCAATAAATAGGCAGATGAACTAAAGAGATATTTTTCAAAAAAGTTCAAACATGGTCAACAATTACATGAAAAAAAAATGTTCACTATCTTTAACCATCAGGGAAATGAAAATTAAAACTATAAGAGATTCCATCTCACCCAGTCTGGAATGACAATCTTCAAGAATACAAAGAACAACAAATGGCTGGTTAGGATGCAGGAAGAATGAATTCTTACACACTCTTGGAGGGAATGTAAATTGATACAGCCACCATGGAAATCACTATTGAGGTTATTTTAAAAAATAGATCTACTGTATGATCCAGCTACACCAATCCCCAGTATTCATCCAAAAGAATTGAAGTCAGCATGTATAGAAATACATGCAAACCCATGTTTCACAATAACTAAGGTATGGAATAACACTAGGTGTCCATCAACAGATGAAAGACTAAAGAAAATGTGGAATACTATAACGAACTTTTTATTCAGTTACAAAGAATGAAATTGTGTCCTCTAAAGGAAAATGGATGGAATGTGAGAACATCGTGTTAAGCAAAACATGCCAAAATCAGACAGACACTATCATATGTTTTGTTTAATATGTGGAAGTTGGGCAAGAGAGGATATTACGGAAGTAGAAGGTAGAACGTTCAGGCAGAGGAATGGGCTCGGGGAAGAGGGAGTAGAGGACACAGTAAGGCACAGAAGAATGAAACTGAAAAAATGTTAAACGAATGTCCAAATATGCCACAATGAAACTCACTATTTTCTATAATTAATATGCATCCATGAAAATAATTGAAAACTGCAAGGTTCCATTGTTCTAACAACAAATCCAATTGTGTTGGATAAAGTTTCTAAACCTAACCAACCTTCCAAGAGTGAAGATTTCCACGGAGCTCCTAAAGGCCCTATGTATCTACACACAAACTGATACCAGTCAGTGGCAGAGTCTGAATCATCCTTCTACAAGCTGCTCTGTAGAAATGGGTCACAATTACCTTGGGCAAACCTTCAGCTGGAGCAGCCTGCCTGAGGTGACTCTGGTGGTCAAGGCATGGCATAGGAGGTCCTTGATAATAAACTTCACTTGGAGTTGTGTGAAAAATAACAAACTTCTATAAATTCATACAGGATAAGGAAAATATGTCTTTAGTTCTTATGCTAGAACAGCAAAAAGAAAAAAAAGGAACACAATTTTTCCTTTATGATTTTTGGGGATACATGTATATACATTCAGAAACACCATGCAGGAGTTAAGGTGATTCTGACACCTAATCTCTGTTAAATATCTTTTTTTATTTCTTTATTTTCGTACTAGGGATTGAACCCAGGGGCACTTTACTACTGAGCCACATCCCCAGTTCTTTTAGTTTTTTATTTTTTATTTTGAAATAAAGTCTCACGAAGTGGTTGAGAATGGCCTTGAACTTGCTATTTTCCTGTCATAGCCTCCTGTGTCATTGGGATTACAAGCACGTACCACGCCATCAAGCAAAACCTTTACTTTTAAAAATAAATTCTAGCTATTCAATGTTTCTGCTGGGACTTTTGCTTAACAAGAGGAAAGGGCAAATAATGTTGTATCACATTTTTAGTTTATGAATATTATGCTATTTTTATGAAAACATAAACCTGAAAACTTTTTCAGACTTTTGGAAAAGACATCAATAATAACAATGTTTGAATTGTGTCAGAGTACAGGGAAAGAGAATGAGAGAGAGTAAAATTTTCTGTGAGGAAGAGCTGAAAACCCTATAATGAAAAATAACTCAAGTGCATTTGATACAATACCCGATAATGAAGTATGAGCAGTGTTGCACTTTCACATCTAATCAGTGCAAGAAGAGAGGGAGTCCAAGTAGTTTCAGGAAGGCGACTGTAATAGCCACAAGCAGCACTTGAATTGCACTTTCATAGATTAGGGAAGGTCCCACTGAACAAGTGATTCCTTAAGACTGAACAGGAGACAATCATAAGAAGGGTGATGAAGGGTGCTCACAGTATTTTGATAATGCATAGCTTCAAGACTGAAGGGATATTGGTGAAGGATGAGACTGGGTAAAGAGGAAACAAATGTTTAAAGACAATGCTTGAGACTGAAAGTAGATTTTTCTTAGTAGGTTTGCAATGTCCTGTGTGTGCACATCACTGTCTTTCTCTCTTGCAATGTGAAATCTCCTTTCCCTAACCTAGGATGCTATCTCCTCCAGATTCTATAATTTTCTAATCACTACTTTGTGTTTGAAAAACCCTCTGGCCTAATCAAATTTCCATTTCACCTCTCTCACAATGTGGCCTGGATCAAGCTGGGAAGTTTGGAAAATAACCCGCACAGTTTTTATACCAGTCCCTAAACTGCACCCCTAATGACTGAATCAGGAGGAGGAGGAGGGGAAATAATGACAGAGATGATTTTTATTTTTTAAAGAGACAGGGATAGAGAGAAAAAGACAGGATCAATTTTATTTAGTTTTTCATGTGGCTTTTGTTTCTCCAACACTTTGTTGCGTAAGTGGTGCTGGGTTTTGAACCCGTGTCCTTGTGAATGCCAGGCAAGCACCAGAACCACTGAGCCACCACTCCAGCCCCCAGAGGTGGTGTTTTAGTCTGTTTTTCCTCCACGTGACCAAAATACCTGAAAAGAACAACTTAGAAGATGAAATGTTTATTTTGGCTCATGGTTTCAGAGGTTCAATCCATGGTCAGCCAACTCAATTGTTCTGGGCCTGAGGTGATGCAGAACATTGTGGAAGAAGGGTGCCATGGAGAAAAGTAGCTCAGGACATGGGTTGCCATGTGCTGATTTCCACTCACTAGGATACAATATAAAACTTGAAGACTCATCCCCAGTGACCAACTTCCAGCAACTCCTACCTGACTTCAGTTACTACCCAGTCAATCCTATCAGTGGATTAATCCTCTTAGAATTTAATCATTCCACCTCTGGAAATTCTTGCATTGTCTCACACATGAGCTTTTGGGAGATACTTCTCATCTAAACCATAACAAATGATATTAACCTACTGAGAAAATTATAATTTGCAATATTTGTTTGTGGAGCAATTCCAGGGCTAACTCACCTCTCTTAGGAAGCTTTAGTGGTTGATTCTACAGAAACTCTTTGAGTGTACATCTCTGTATGAGGCTACTTAGCAATTGTGATTCCTTCCCCAGCTACCCTGTAAAACTCTCCAATCTACAATCTGGGTCTTTCATTTAGGGGACATCATGAATCCTACCAAGTACCTTTCATTTTTATTACATAGCCTCAAAGTAGATTCCCCACCTAGATTTTTGGAACCATTTTTTCAGGTCTAACATGCATAACCTTTAGAGTAAGGGCACTGAGCACTCATAATACTTAAATTTGGGGCCTAATCAAAATTTTCAGACACAAAGAATGCCAAGTTAACATCCAATTTTCAATGCTGTGAGGTTTGAGTTTTACCATAAAGACAATGCCACTGTAGATATCTATGGGCATGCTTGAGAAAATGAACGTAAGGGACATTCCTGAGCGGAATTCCTGATGGATTGTGCACTGTAATAGTAGGGAGAAAACTGAAAGTCCCCATATTAAACTATAGGCGTTCCACATGGTGGGGAAAGAGTCAAGAAATCCTAAGGAGATAGAACTGAGGTGATTTGGGACTAGAGATACTGTGTTAATATTTATTTATTTTTTTGGTCTGTTTATACATTTGTTTCCCAGATTGTACAAATAGAATCCAATCTGTCTGAGTCAAAAATAAAGAAGATGGGGACTGGATGGGTGGCTCAGAGGTTACCACGCTTGCCTGGCATGCGCAAGTAAGTGAGTTCAAACCCCAGCACCATATACACAACTAAGTGTTGGAGCAACAAAGGCCATGTGAAAAACTAAATAAAGTTGTTTCTCTCTCTCTGTGTCTCTCACTGTCCCTCTCTCTTTAAAAAAAAAAATAGAGGGACAGTGAGAGAGAGAGAGAGAGAGATTTTATTTAGTTTTTCACGTGGCCTTTGTTGCTCCAACACTTAGTTGTGTATATGGTGCTGGGGTTTGAACCCAGGTCCTCTTGCTTTCCAGGCAAGCGCCGAAACCGCTGAGCCACCGCTCCAGCCCTGTCCCTCTCTTTAAAATAAATAAATAAAGAAAGAAGATGGGTAAAGATGGTACAGAAGGTGAGAATAGTTGGGCAAAAAAATTGATAATGTTCTTGCCTGGTAATCTTTTTCATCTCTGAATAAATGGAGTTGTCAACAAAGGAAGAAAGATAAGGGAGAATGGGAGGAAAGTACTACAGGTATAAAATAATATATAATTTAGAGTACTGAGTAAGGACATTATGTAAAGATAAATATTTTAAGAAAATACAAATTTTTAAAAATCAAAATATTAAGTAATACCACATCAATAAAATATTGTGGTTAGTTTAAGCATTTAATTATCCAATAACTGATTTAATAATTTTAATGAAGAGAAGAAAGCAGGTTAATTCTGTAGAGACTAGAATTTTTTGTGTTTGTTTTGATACTGTGGATTGAATCCAGGGTTGTGTAAACAGCTGAGCCATTCCTCCAGCACTTTATTTTGAGACAGCATCTCACTAAGTTGCTTAGGGCCTTCTTGAGATGCTGGCTTTTAACTTGCAATCCACATGCTTCAGCTTCCTAGGGCACTGGGATTACAGGAATTCGTGTTAACCGCGTATGGCTACTAAAGATGAATTAACTTTAAAATTTGTGACAGAGTAGAGTTTGGGGGAATTTCCAAACACAAAGTCTACGAACAGTAACATGTGAGGTGACTGGATATTTTCATCTCATTCTATCACTAGTTCTCTCAATAATATACCTGATGGTTTAGGATCTTAAGGATCTGATACTGATCTTTCTAATTCAACAATTTAGAAATGTTTAAAATTATGTATGTGCCACAATTATGTAAACCATAAATCAAAAATGTAAGGTATAATACTTCAAAGACTTGCAATGACAGGCATGCACTTTTCTAATCTATGGGACAGAGTAATGGACTACAAATGGTCCTTTTACTGTGTAGTAGAAATCACTTAACGTACAAAGATATGGCATAAGCACTTAAGAAATTTCAAGGCTTTGTCAAACCTATTATTCTTCAGAAATTATGTTATGTAGGAAATGCCATAGGCCTGACACAGAAGAATTAAACATTCAACTACAATTACCTTTAGCACCATATGCAGAAAATAAGATTTTCAAGAGAAAATTAAAGCACATATGTTATTCTCTTAATATTTCTTTAAAATTATATTTATATATGCATATAGAAGTACTATGTGTTTCTAACTGTATCTTAACTTACCTTATTATACTATCAGTGGTATTTACTGAAAATGTGTATATAGATATTTTATATATTCTATACATGCTGTGTGCATTTTTATGTGTGTTGTTGAAATAAAGAAAAATATATGCAACATTTTTTCCACAGTAAAAAAAAATATTAAATGTTAGGATCTGGGATGAATTTAAGGTACAAAGAGATATAAAATACCCAGTCTCTGTCCTCAATGAGCTCTTGATCCTTTCGGCATCTCATTCACTTCTACGTTTCTAGCAAAAACCAACAATAAATGGATATGATTTGCTGTAAACCAAGTACTACACTAAAGCAGTCCACAGGCATAATCTCTTTTGATCTATACAAGCCCCCTCCCCCCAGCAAGAGTTCCATTAACGGCCACCATTTTACAAAGGAGGGAACCGATGCACAGGAAAATTAAAGACTACAAAGATAGAATGGGAGTTCTATGACTTTGGGGTGCAAGAATATCATTTTCCTATTTTGACTTGCCACAAATATTTTGTGGGAATCCTGGGCCAGTCCCTCTCTGGGCCTCAGCATTACCACTTGCAAAATGGACACATGTAGCTCTGTGAGCTGTAAGGCTCAGTGTTCCCCAAACACTGAAGCTCGTGAGAAAGCTTTGGGGAGCTTTGATAATGCCTTGATGATGTGGTAAGATCCCAGAGCACTAATTGAGAATAGCTGGGATGAGAAACCAGGCATCAATTTTTGTCCACCACTTTTAATTGACCTTGACTGCTCTCCACTTTGGTTTGAAATAGGAAAATGAGTGGATCCCTTCTATTGACATTCAAACTCAGAGATACATAGGACATTTTTATTTTTTTCAAGTGCCTACTATTGCACTCTGGATCACCATCAAGGAAAGCAAAGGGATTAGAGAGAGAAAACCTAATAAAGCCTTAATCCTCTGTTCCATTAATACTACCCTATAGTGAAAGAGTCTGTGAACTTCCTTTTTATTCAAAACTAGTGAATCCGTTTTTATAGATTTAAATCCCCATTACTATGAAATTAGCTTTCTGCAGTTTCACTTAATGCCCCAGTTGGAAGTTATGATTGTTCTCATTTCTTCACATTTATAATGAAGAGTTTAGATTTCTCTTGCTCTAGTCTTTATAGAAGTCAATGTACAGAAATCTTCTCACCTAGATCTTATGACTCTAGTTTATATGCATGGAAATGACAAGCATTGTGTCCCCCATGCTATCAACTTGCTCAAAAAATGAGGTATTATTTACATATTTTTATTATTTTCACTGATATGTTTTGCTCTCAATCGCCTACACTTACATATATGCATCAGTGGATCAAATATAATAAATATCATTAGTTGTGTTCAGTACGTGACTATATGCACTATGTTACAAAGTTCATAATAAGAGAAAGAAATAGACATAATTTAGAGAAGTTAATGAAAAGAAAATGTCTTGTTAGGTTATATTATGATAACTGATGTTAACTATTAATGTAACTAGGTTTGTTTTTCTCATAAACAAGCTTAAGTTTGGGAGGCTCTGGAACATGTAAACTGTTTTAGAAGTAATTCACCTTAAAAGCTTTTATTTAGTAATGATCTACACTGGTTTTGTTATTGAAATTTGCTGAACTACAGTATACAGAGGCAAAGATTCTAATCATGTCAGAACTTTTCATTTTTAACCCTGTTTAAGTTAGCAAGGAAAAACTAGAAATTATACTTTTTCAGGCAAAAAAAAAAAAAACACCTTTATATTGAGTTTTGCTCGCTGGGAGTGTCTTACAAAGTTAAATATGTTCCTGTTGTATGATGCCACGATTCCACTCCCAGATATATATTTTTATTTTGCATGGGTAGAGGTTATATATCTGCAAAAGAGGACCATAAATATTTCACTGCTACTCAGAATGGCAAGAACAGTTGGAAGCATGAATGAGTATCAACAGGAAAATGTGTAAACAAATTTTGGTATATTTAAGTAGTGGATAACTACTCATCAATAAGTCACACAAGACATAAGCATTATGCTTTTTGTAAGAAGACAGATAAAGAAAGAACACATGCCACACGATTTCAGTTTTTGAAATGTAAGAATAAGCAAAACATGTCTAGAGGAAAGGAATCAATTTTTTCCCTAAAGTTAGGGACAAACTATGAGCATAAATTTCCTTTAACAGGAAAAATGCTTCTTATGCATGTAAATGCACACTTACATACATATATATTTTCCAAATATTTCAGGAAAATATGGTACAGAAATTACTAATAATTATTTAACCATTTCTTCTTACATATCCAAGGAGAATAATGCAAACTATATATTGTTTAGCAAAAGGAAAGATTATACTATATAATTTAGAGTGAAAATATTTAATATATACCCAATATATTTAAGTATATAATATTCATAGAAAATTTTATAGAATATTTGTGTATTCATGCATCATAATATTAACCAGAATATTTTTTTAGTAAAATAGTAAGATTTTTAAATTTTGCGTTTAAATAATTCTGTCTTATTTTTCCTTCAGGTAATATGCACAATATATTTATTTTATAAAAAAGTATTTAAACTTTGAAAAGTAATAAATACAGCAACTGATGTTAACCTCATTTCTATCATCTTTTGATGAATAAAGGACATGAGTTTTTATATATTACTTCTATGACTTTAAAGTTGGACTCTAGTCCTCTCTACACTTTTCATTTACTATAAATTTCTTTTTTTCTTTTTAAGAGAAAGAGTGACAGTGAGAAAGAAAGATAGATTCACTTTTATTTAATTTTTCATGTAGCTTTTGCTGCTCCAACACTTGTGCATGTGATGCTGGGGTTCAAACCTGCATCCCTGCGCATGCCAGGCAAGCGCCGTAACTGCTAAACTAATGATACAGGCCCTATAAATTTATTTCTTAAAGTTTTAAATTATTTTATTTTGACCCTTTGACCCTCAATTTTCTAATGAAATATTGCTAATTTGTGAACATATCATATTTGAGTTATTTTGCACTTTTGAAAATTAGGCGTTTCTGAAAAAGACATTCCAGTAGGAATGGTATGTAAATACATGGAGTAATTTATAAATGTGAAGCCATTTAGCTTAACTCATTGAAGTCAATATGCAATAAGAAAGAAGAGAATGTAGCTTTTCAAATGAAAGAACCTGAAACTGAAGAACCATAGCGCACGTAGATACATGCATGCATGTATGAATGTCATGCATGGATACCAGAGGCACAAGGTTTAAAGTACTCTTAAAGTATTTAAGTGTATGAATTATTCAAGTTTCGTTGCCAGGTGACATAATTTACTTCCAGTGTTCCTTGTTATTCACTCAACAAATACATATGCAGGACAAATGGACAACAGGCATCAGAAGAAGTGCTTGTGGCAGCAGTAATGCAACAGGGCTTAACCTCTAATGTAATTTTTAAGGTCAAAATGGTTACAACTAAAATAGCTGAAATCACTAGAATATCTTAGAAGAACACAGACAACCGCAATGATTTCTATAATGTATATAATTTCAAATTATAAATTTCACTTTTAAAACTATATATTCAACCCATAGAATATATAATTGCTTACCCTTCGAAGTAATAAAAAGCTTAACTATACAGCTATGACAGACTCTAAAAATAATCCCAATGAAAAGACTGACCCCAGTTCGATCAAATGGCTACAGTAATTTTCATCATATTTTATATATGCCTTTTGTAATCATTTTCATTTTGATAAATGCAAAAACTTTAAATTTATTTATAAAAATCAGTTAATTAAAATTTGTAGGAAAAAAACACATAAAATGAGCTTTTGTTTGGAAATTTCCCATTAATATCTAAAAGGACACTTTATTTCTGAGGAATATGATATTTCTATTAATCATGACTTTAAAATATATAGCTAATGGCCAAGTGCAGTGGGGCATCTAGCTTAGGCAGGAAGATCACAAGTTCAAAGCCAGTTTCAGCAATTCAGAAGGGCTCTAAAACACTTAGACTCTGTCTGAAAATAAAAAACACAAAAAAGGGAAGGGATGTGGCTCAGTAACTAAGTGCCCCTGGATTCAATCCTTGGTACACCTCCCCCCCAAAAAAAAATATATAGATAGATATATATATATTTAATGAAGCATGACATGAATGTGAATTTTTGGTGTTTCTGAATTTATTACATTAAATCCTGATCAATTATTTCCAAATCACATTTACCAGTTCAATGTGAATTGATCATATGTAGCCATAGTGTTTGTTTGCTAACAGATATGTGTTTAGACATATATCTACATCCACATATATATACAGATATCCATAATGTATCTACACCCACATATATACAGATATCCATAAATCTAGAAGTATATAAGAATATGTGTATAAAAATATATGTACTAGATATCTGTATCTATATGTCTAGATATGTATCCATATTGATATATGTACACAACACACACATACACATATATACATATCTTCATATATACATGCCCAGAGAGAAGGAGAGAGGGAAAGAGAAAGTTGCTGTTTTTACATAGGAAAACACTGTTTAAAAATTGGCCAATTTTTAAAATTTTTCTTTCATGGAATAGAAAGGTAGAAGCACTAAGTATACAATAACCATGAAATCTAAGATTTATGTTATATTAATTACACTAACTCTTAGCAAGTAAAGGAGTATATTTGATTTTATTTCCTAATTCATCAAATGGTAACAACAGTACTATGGCTAATGCACTCAATAAGCAAAATTAGATATCTGGATACTTGGAAAATAAAATAATTAGCTCCATCTAAATCAAGTATTAAAAATACTTCATAAAACTTGCAAATTTAATTGCAAAAGAACCAATCCCATTCTGCTTCTTCAGGCAAAGCCTGAGGCATATCTCTTTTCTAGGTCTCAGAACAGCAGAAGGTAACCAGTGCATTTGGTCATAAGATTTAATGCAAGATACCAAATTTTAAAAAGGGTAAAAAATAACTTTCCCATAGCAACATGATAAACTTGGAAGAATGAAAGCTAATAGCATATTTTAAAATACATAGAAAGACATACATTTGTTTTATGAGTATATGTTATGGCCAAACATTAAAACAAGAATAAATAATGATCATTAATTAAGGGTTTTACTAGCTTTATTTATAAAATCCTTTAGAGAAGGAATATTTTTCTAACCATGTCACCTTACACTTATTTATAAATACAAGTGAAATTAAGGAATTAAATGTACAGGAAGGCATTTAAGCATTTATAAAATTGCAAAAACTTCCTTTCCTGGCAGACCTGGTGATTGTAAATGTGCTCATAAGAGCGATCCTGGATCTGTGGGCAGAACAACTTCTCCTATGAGTCCATCCCTGGTCCCATGCACTGTGAGCAGTCTTCATTGTGAAGACCACAACACCATTTTCAAGAACTCTCTTTGGGTGGGAAGGGGGAGGAGTGGAAGGCTGAGAGGGAGTTAAACCAGCCCCTGGCTAAGAGCAAAATAGGCTTGAAACTGTAACGGGCTGAATTCAGTAAACCTTGCTACTCTTGTAGTTCTGTGATCTAAGGCAAATTACTGCTCCCTCTGTGCCTCAGTTTATTCTTTGTAGGGTGTGTTTAACAATAGTTTCCTCAAGCCTGTCAGAACCATAATATGGGCCAAATGAGAGGGTAGCAATGAAATAGCTTGGTAAAGTTACCAAATGCCACCTGAAATTATAGCATTTTGTTTCAATTAACTATTATCCTATGCTGTAATTTTCATAGTTAAAGAAGATTTGAGGGTTTTTTTTTAATAAATTGTACGTATTACTGTCTAATTTAGACACAAGTGTACTACTTTGGAAACTCTAGTTTTTCAATTATCAGGGCAGAAGTAATTTTAATTTTTGACCCTATGCTACAGTCTTAATGAGGCCACAGAGTCACCTGCTGGTAGCTCCTGCGGTAAAGGCAAAGCAGCTCGTACTCAGTAGGAATTTAATAACCTCTTTAAGGTTTGTTCTGAAAACTCTTGCCTTTTTTTAGTGGCAGCAACAACATTACACCTTTTAAATTTGCTTGAATAAATTTAAAAAATTAGAGATTTCTTCATTCACATCTTTTAAATTTGCTTTAATAGATTTAAGAAATTAGAGATTTCTTCAATTGATTTTTTTTTCAGTGACTCTACACATATGCACAAATACACATATTGTATTTCCAGGTAGGATAAACTTAAGTATAAAACCCGTCTCTTGCCCTACCAAGAAGCTTATAAAGCTGTCTAGCTTTTAATGGTACCTTATGGGCAAGAAAAGGTGGCTGTCACTTTATACAAAAGAAATGATGCTTCTACAACAGACTGATAAAATTCCATCTGTGTAATAAATGCAAGAACTGCTAAGAATGACTCAGTTGTAGATTGGATCCTTCACATTGTTTTTACCTTTAAAATTTTTAATAAATATACATTATGCTTATATATAAATATAAGCATTACATAATATACATGAAGGATAGCACTCAGATTCTGTTTTTAACACAAGTTCTTACTTCACAGCATTAAAAACTTGGTTTCATGATTTATAATAAAGCTACAGAATTTACATTAAAATAGCACAGACTAATTTTTCAATTTACCAAACTAATTAATTGATTCATATTTCTGTATCACACAGATTATGTCCAAATAGTTTGGATTAAAATATAAAATTACAATGAGAATAACTCCCTCCAGTTTTGCTTCTCAAGCTGTTTTTTTTAAAGAGAGAGGGAGAGAGAAAGAAAGAGAATGAATTTATTTATTTTTCTTTTGGTTTTGGCTTCTCAGATACCCCGTTATGGCACTGGGTTCAAACATAGGTCCTCCTGCATCCCAGCCAAGTGCTCTAACCACTGAACAACCACTTCAGCCCACCAACAGTTATTTTTACAAAAAAAGAACCTATTAAAATGATTTTGAAATCATTTTAATTTTATCAGACATCACTATTCATTATAATTTTCAAAATTTTATCAGTATATATTTATTCAAAGAAAAGCAAACTATACAAAATTTCAATTAGTAAGAATACACTCAAGAAATCCATTATAGAACTGATGACTATAGTGAAAAATAATGTATTGTCCTCCAGAAAATCGGTAGAGATTTTAAGTGTTCTCACTACAAAAAAAAAAATGCTATGTGAGGTAATGCATATGTTAATTAATTTGATTCAACCATTCCACATATATATGTATTTCAAACTAATGTGTGCATGATACAGATGTCTGTTAAAATTAGTTAATTTTAAAAAGTGAAGCCCAGTTTATAAGTAAAAATGATTTCCAGCAATTGCCTTACCAAATTAATTCCCCACATCAGTGATGCAAATTCAGATGCAAACACCCAGACGAACACACATTCTCACACTGTAACACACAAAAACACAGCAAAAAAGGAAAACCTGCGGAGTACAGCTTCAACCAAATATATGTGGGGAAAATTAAACTCTAGGAAATGGAGAGACCGATGCTGGATTCTCAGTGCACGAGCAAACCGCCCTGCTGCTACTTTTCATTCTTTGAAAGCTGTCATAAATCTTTGTCCACAGATCCACTTGCATTTGGCATAGAGGTTGGCAGATTATTTATCGAAGAGATTTCTGTCAGACTGGGATTAAGATGTCCTAAAAATTCCCAAGTGGGCAATTCATCACAACACAATTTAGAGACTGAAAGGAGAGCCACAATAGACCGTGGTAGCAAAGTAGAAGTGAGTGATAGGTGAACCAAAACCCCCAGCTTGATCTAAAGAAAGCAGGCAACATATACCAAGGGTGTCAATCAAACTGCCTCATAAGCAGTCTCATGAATACGAAATAGGGAACAAACAGATTGGTTTTCTTTCCTTGTTCCCAACAGTTATAAGAAGATGGATTCCAACGCTAATGAGCTTGTTTCTGTGTATATGCCAGGAAAGTATACATGCCAGGAAAGTTCTATCCCGAATTCTCTCTTACAGTCAAAGAAACAAAATCAGGCATTATTTCTAAAATAACAGGGGTTGTGAAATGTCTTACGTTGCCAGATTGCTCCCTGTATAGCCTGTGCCACATTTTTTGCACTGTGTGAGTCAAAAAAAATCTTGCCTCTTTGTTTCTAAAAATTAGTAAACTAAAGTATATTTTTGGTAGTTTTAGGCCAACATTTACAACATAGCCTAAAAACATCCCTAGCATAAGCATGAATCATAAATCATTGTGTTAAATTTAAAAAATTAAAAAGAGCTGGTAACAGCTAAATGGAACTATGCATCAGAACTTTTTCCAATCAGCAACAAGTCAAAATACTTCAACTTAAAGTGTTTTCTTCATAGATAGTAATGCAACTAAAATAGTGCCCAGCAAATAGCATGCCTACACAATCATTTGTTGAATAAATAGACTGAGCAAGTAAGTAATAATGGATTCTCTGTTATCTTCATTAGGGATAATTTAGAACTGTAATTCTAATCTTATGTGAAGTATTCCTATGTTTTATATTCATTGTCTCTGGTATATTTAAGATAGGCTAGAAGAAGACACCCTAAAAGGAATAAATATCTCTGGAGAATGGTAACATTCAATTTTCAAGTCCGTGAGCTGTCCCGAGATGATGCTTTCCTAATGGGAGTGGTAGCTAAGACTTTTCTCCAGGCCAGAGAACTAAGGAACACTTAACCTTGACCCATGGCTTTGGTAGTAGAGCATCCTGGAAACTGTGAATTGTACACAGAATTTAGATTATAGGACGGGACTACGCAGTCTTGAAGCAGAAAGAGCTGTGTCCATGGCAGAAGAAAGACAACCACACTATGGTATGGAACATGGATTCCTGTATAACTATTAAACAGCTCAGCACAAGTATCAAGGGATTTGAAAGGTTCATACCTCTGAGCTAAACTTTGTGTTACTAGGAATAATTCAACTAGGTAAGAACAAAGTTTGAGGTGCAAAGATGTTCAACAGAATTGCTTCACCCTTCTCCCACTGCTTCCTGTTTTCTTATTAAAATTTCAAAACAAAACTTTTCAAACAACATGGAAATGCTCAGTAAATGTTTGCTAATAAATGGGGTAAATAGCTGTGTACTAAATAAGTAAAATGGTCATAGTATATATAATAATTAAAAACACTAAAGTTTTCTATGTGTTGGGCACTGTACTAAGAGATTTAAGATTTGTCCATATGATGCAATCTTTACACAAAGTCTATTACATACCATATGTATAAAATATTTTTGTTTGTATGTTTTTGTTTTCCATATGCACATCTCTTCTATGATAGTATCACCAAAATTTTTGCTAGGAGGCTCCTTCTAGAAGTTCCTTTTTCAGTACATTGGAGCAAGAGGACTTAGTTACTAAGACATAAACCAGGACTAGTTCACACTCTGTCACCTTACCTGAAGGTCCCAAGAAGAACTGTCTGATGTCTCAAAAAGAGAAGATTCACAGTTCAATTTGGTTTTTAACAAGAAGTTAGTTTTAGTGTAAATACATTCTATGCAATTTTTAGGTCATACTTCAAAAAAAAAAAGCTTGAGAAATTCCAATAAATCAGTACCCTAAATTTCATACTGAACTGTTGGACAAGAGGCGTTTTTCCCTGGCCTTTGGTAAATATGTAGAATGCAGGCCTACAGTTAGTGGGTCTTTTGTTCCATATGGAGAAAAGGTGCCTGGGAAGGAAGCCTTCACAGAAAATAGGAGAGCTGAGGTTCTAATGACCTCTTTATACTACAGAGCTATGTAGCCTCAAATATTCCTAATAAATCACAGAAAGAGACTTGTAAATAGTCTCGTGTTTTTAAAGCATCCCAAATGAACAGTGTGGCAGAAAAACATTTTCACAAATGCTGTCAGTCTAGGACAGTTTGAGAAGTTCCAAAGTACAGAAACATCCAATAGAAAGGTCATAAGGAAACCAGAAGTAAGAGATTAGCAAAACAGAGAAAAGCCAACTATTGTCTCATCTGAAACAAAGGTCTGTCTTTGCAAAGTCCTGCTGTGTTGAATTTCTGTTATAGTACACTATAAAAGGAATAGACAGCTTTTCTTTCTGTCTTCCATTCCACTGACATTCGCTTCTCTTTTTATTTTCAAATAATCCTTATATTGTTTCAATTTCTCACCACACAAAGCAGATCTTTCAAGACAGAGTAATAATAGTGGAATATGAAACAGTTTATCAAAATCAATTTGGCTTGGTACATATTCATGAGATATTTCATTGTAAATATTCTGAACAAAAATCTAACTGCTAATTTATTCTTCCTTATATAAAACATTCTGGAGCTTAAAGCATCACAATAATCAGACAGTTTACTCCTAAAAATGGCATCACATTGTCAAGTATTTCAGCGATCCAAAGACCCGACTCTGACAAATCAAATAAATAGAGCACAGTGAATCTACAATGAATCCATAGACAAAAAGGATAAAATGCTGATGGTATCCTGGGTAGCAAAGGAAATCTATAAATAAGCAACTAACAAAACTAGAAAATGTATTTGATGAACAAAGAAAATAGCTATAAAGTTTCAACACTTTTCTGCCAGTGCCGGGGATCAAACCAGAGTCTCATATATGCCAGGCAAGAACTCTACCACTAAGCTACACTACCAGCACTAAACTCTCAACCTTTTAAAATTCAAATTCCTATAGGACTAAATGAATATCATGACAAGGAAAAAAGAAAAAAAAAAACATGAGGAATCCTCCTACTAGGTTATTTTCTAGAGTGATATGTTGAAGACATTATTAAATCACATTATATGGTATTCTTTTAATGTCAAACCAGGACAATTTTCTACAGTCACCTATTTAATGTAGTATTACTTTTTTTCCCTTCATGATGTCTGATCATCCCCTTTGACAATAGAAATTTGGTGTCTTTTATTCATATCCTCTGACTGACCAGCCTAGCTCGGGAGTGATTTATTTTTAAATTTGTTCCCTTTAAACACCTTTCTTCTGGACACTTGAAACAATACACTTTGAATTAACTAAAATCTGCACACAAGGTGACAGTAGCTTGAAGCAATAAATTCTAAAATAGGAAGTTCAGAAGAAGTAGAAAGCAGGATTTTTACTTCATTGTACATTGGTATCTTTTACATCCTGTGTTTTTTTAATATAAGGGAAAAGTGAAAATGTCTTTGATATAAAGAAGTTTCATATTCAGGATTAAATAAATTCAATATGTTACGAAAGTCTACTTTAAAAAACTATTCTAATGAAAAGGAGGCAGGAAAGTTCATTTCAAGTAGAATTCTAATTTCAATTGTTTTGCTGTAATTATTAGAATGTTGCCAAAGAGACAGATCTATCAATACTTTTGGTGAATTTTTTAAAAATTCAGCATAATGAGAACTAGTCTATTTTATAAGTTTAAAATAAGAGGAAATACTAAATTTAAAGCTATTAAAATTCACAATGTTTTGGGGGCAAAAATATCAGTAGTGTTTCATTTTCAAAAACTATTTTCCAGGTCTTTCCTTCTTGTCATTATGGCTGTCATCATCAACAAACGCCTAAGGTGTATTGAGATCTTTCCTAATGCAGAAGACACCACCCCAGGGCTTCCCCAAGAACAGTTCATTTAATTCTCACAATAACCCTTTCACATAAGATCTATTTTGATCCTGACTTAAGATATAAGAAAACTGACGCTTAGGGAGGCTTACTGTCTTATTCAAGTTCATACAACTAATAAGTAGTAGTGAACCTAAAATCAATGAAGCTAGTTTTCCTTCAGATTTAGAATGCCTGAGAACACTACATCTCTAGTAAATAGCAAAGTTATCTACAGATTTATTCCAGATTATTTTCTATTCAGATCATACTTTATGCTAAAAATGATGAGGTTCTATTATGAAATAAAATTTTAGGATTTTGTACTACATATTAAGACATTTTAGTTATGAATATATTTATTACCAAGAAAGGAAAAAAAAATGGACCAAAGAAGAGTAATCTAACTTTTAATATTGATGCAAAATTTCTTTTTTTCTATAGAAGCAGAGAAAAAGTCACAACACATATCCATCGCACTTTCCTACGTATACTGCCTTTTGATAGAATGGGATGCATTTTCTCAGGAAATCTTTAACCTCTGAATCTTATATTACGCCATGAGACTATCAAATTCTTGATCAGTAGCATATTTTGAATTACTTTTAGAAATATTCCTATGTTATCAAATTAAAGATATCAACTTAAAGCTAAGAGAACAGAATATGAACAGCCAAGGTTTGCCTAAATATTCTTTATGATATCTTGCATTTCAAGGTAGCTTTTCCCTATGACAGAAATCATAATAATGAATTACAAACATTCATCAAAAAGATGCTATCAAAATTTACCAGCAGTTTTTATTACTGACAATCATATTACAATATAGTATATGTCATAAAAATTATTTTACAAATTTAAAAAAATTTCCAGTTCAGCATTGATTCTACATGCAATTATTTTTAATTTCTTTACCACAAATGAAAACTTCATGATCCTTTAATTCTGATACTAATATTAATGGAGAATCATAAACTCCAGTTTATCCACTATTTTTGCTGTTTATATGTGAATTTTGATATGTCATAATTAAAAGACCATCCACTATCTGTTGTATTTATTTTTAAAGAAAGAATTATAGCTAGAAGTTTAGGTGACATAAATCATTAGTCATTTTAGTCATACTTTCAAAGGCAATATATTCATTAAATAAGAAAAGATCTATTTTCAGTTGTCCCATTGAAAAATTTCAATATAAAAAAACTGTCAAAAAGTGAACAAGGTAACTTGAGATATATGCATGCTTAACAGTAATTATAAGCTTGATCCTCACATTCCAAGCACACTTTAATTATGAAGTAACTAAACAATTTTCTCATATAAGCCTCTTTATTTAATTTTATCACAGATGAAAAGAACATTTAGATGTCATTAGTTAATGCTATCAAAGAGAATAATTCATGCAGAATATTTTAGATGTAGAAGATCATGAATGTATTCATATATAGAATCTTTATAAAATTATTATTTTCCCTTTTCATGATATAAAGATTATTATAGGGTTTTTTCTTCCATAAACACAAAGCAGGCATAGCCTCTGAGAATAGCAGAAGCCGTAGTCATTAATGAACACCCTGCCTAAGCAACACTCTGCTTCCACTTCACAATAGAAAGAACAGAGCATACCATGGATCTTGTCAATCTCAGTTAACACCTGAAAATTTCCAGACATCTGCTATTAATCAATACAAAGAAGAGTCTGAAAGTAAAATACTTTTGAGAACTTCACTACACAGGTCTGATAGAAATCAATGGAATGACAGTAATTATATTTTAAAATAAATCTACAAGATGCAGATTATATAATCAAATATCAATGCAGCTGTATTTCAAAATATTAATTGCCTAGGCTCAGGTGGATCTTTATTATATTTGGTTGAAGTCAATGCACATCTTAATGTCATGGACAACAATTTTGTTCCACCAGCATTTCTCAAATGTTTTAGTCTCATGACCCACTTACATTCTTAATTACTGAGAATCCTAAAAATTTTATTCACGTTTAGCTCATATGTATTCATAAACTAGAACTTAAACTGAGAAATTTTAAGTCAGTATTTAATAATTAATTTGATGAAATAACCCAATTACACAGTTAATGACATATTTTAATGAAAAATAATTTAATTTTAAGAATACTAAGATGACTAGCAGAGATGTACAATTTGGAAAGAAATAGCTAAATAGCATTTATATAGAATTGTGGACAATCTTTTATGGTCCTACAATAAAACTCAACAAACAGAAGTGTGTACTTTTCTAAAGTTTAGCACAATGTGACATGTGCAACCCTGTTAATGAAGGTGCCATTCTTTGTTACGTGGAAACTTACTGGTCTGTCTTGCCTGTGAGTGTATCTGGTACCAATGCATGATTTTACCTTGCAAACACTCCAAGAAGGTTGTGGGAATCCCAGATCTCTGGACTGCACTTTGACAACCACTGTGTTATACTGCTTTAACACAGACAATTTCTAAATCACTGGAACTGTGTTATATATGCATCAAATAAATACATATATGACTAATTCCTAATTTCAACAATAGATTCTCAAAAGTTATGACAGTCACTTGGATTTCCAAACAAAATGAAGCAAATTCACCCTGTTATTGAAGTGTTAAACTGGTTCACTGCAACTACAACCACAACAACAATAGTAACAACAAAAAGAGAACGTTGGCTTATTGCAAATTTTGATAGCACATTGCAAGGACTTCTAGTGTTTTCTACAGGATGTTTCTGCAATGTTGCTTCTTCAGTAAATTCCCTGTTTTGAAATAAAGTAAATACTCCTGCGTCTGAAAACCTGAATGGTTTAGGTGGTGAAAGACAGATCAGCTTTAATAGAACTGAAAATAAAAGGTCCCTCCTATCTACCCATTTCATCAAAGTTTTTTAACATCATATGAGGAAACCCAGCCCCTACTCAAAAGTAGGGCACATTCTTTTAGTAGTGAACAGAACATTGTTTTTAAAAAATCAGCAAAATGAGGATTCTGTGGGAGGTCTGAAGCAGAACAGATCCACTGTAAAATCAAAGGCAGCAGCCAACAGAAAGATGGAGTTCAAAAGTGAACATGGTGGAAAGTGGGAGGACCAATGAAGGTCCCTGCACTGCAGGGACACAGGTGACACTTTGCCAGCAATAGGATCTCAGAAGGAATTTCTGAGGGAATAATGATCAAAAGCCAATTGAGCCATGGCCAATTGAGTGGGTAGCAATCAGGGGCCAGGGAGAACTACCCAAGACTGTATGCAAATCTACGTCCAACTGCAGTAGTCATTGGCACCTGTCTCTACAGTCAGTTTTCTATACTCCATGCTGTCAGAATCCAAGAACATTCAGGACTGAACATGTCTCTAACTTGAGACCCAGGAAGCAATTCTTACTAAGTTCCAAGGTGCTGGCAGCACGGAAAGAATGAAGGCTGGTTTACTGTATGCATCAAATGAACTTTTTAATAGTATCCAAAGAAATGACCTATCAGAAATGCTTTCTCCTGTCTGAAGACTTTCCTGCCATTTTCAGGATATGTGACTTATTACTGCTTTCTGCTAACAGAATATTTAATTTTTTTCCTTTAATATAGGTCATTATTATTTTTATAAGGCTGAGCTCTTGAGGGAAGGGATCATCCTTTTTTTTTATAACTCAAGCATCTAATATAATATCTGCTATACACTAGGGACTAAATAAGTAAAATGATTGTTTCTCAAAAAACTAAGTAAATACCATGTAAAACTGTAAACAAATAAGCTTGGAATGTGGTTCAGTGGTAGATTGCTTGCCGAGTAAGTGTGAAACCAAGCGTTTGATCTCTGGCACTGCAATAAAATGTAATAATAAAAAATCAGAAAGTTCTTTCCCACTGAATTTTTGGTTGTTACTTTTTTGCTCTTTTTTTTCCCCCAGGGCTGAGGACTGAACTCAGGGCCTTGCCTGTGCTAGGCAAGCACTCTGCCACTGAGCTAAATCCCCAACCCCTATTTTTCTTTTTGTACCTCACATTAAGTGATTGCTGATTACTTGTTACCAAATAAGTCTTGAAGTTTCAGTGCACTGATTCCCAAAACATAAAAACTCCAAAAAGTACTATATAGCTTCTTCCATTTCTCCTCAATCTGCCAGACTTAAAACCTCTTCCCAAAGGTTTCCACTAGGGTTGAAACTGCGGTACATGTTACTTAAAATATATATATAGAGAGAGAGAGTTAGCTGAGCAAAGTGATTAATATACATGTGTTTTTTCTTCTCTTACTTTTGACAACAGAAAATAGGGAGCACAAAGATCATCACGGTGCCCTTGCACTCATGCACTTCCGGTAACAACCCTGGACAAGTCACATCTCTAAAGAAGCAATAGCACGAATCCTTTCAAGCCTGCCATGTGGAATATAAAAGATTCATGTCAAGCATCTGGCTCATAACTTCAGAATATCATTGGGCCTTTTTATTTCTTTTCTTTTTTATTTACACCTTTACTATTCTCTGGCTAGCCCAAGACATTTCTAAATCAAACCTCTGCAATACTTTCTAACTGGCCTTCCTGTTTCCATAGTTGTCTCCCCTTTCTCCACACAGTAGCTATAACTAAATTATATTCTTAAAATATAAATTAGATCTGCCACTCTTCTGATGTGTTGTCTCTTGGGCTGACATCAGCCTCATTCCTACCCCATCTTCATGTCCTGACACTACATCCCTACCATGGCCTCATTGGCTTCCTTCTGGATACTTGAAAAGGCTAAGTAGGCCCCGCTTTGGAGTCTGAGTACATGTAAAGATGAACTTCCTTAAAATGCTCTTCCCTTCCTTTCCGCCATCTACTCCAAGTCACAGCTCCAATGCTCCCTTATCAACCTCTCATCAACCCCAGCAAACTCTCAGTGCCACCCCTGCCACTCCACTTCCTTCCCTGGTTATTTTCCTGGAATACAGAGCAGTGCCCGATACACAGTACACACTCAAAAGTATTTGTTGGGTGATGGAATAAAAATATTGACAATAAGCCCTAAAAGTCTTAAGCCTGGAGCAGAATTATAAAATTGTGGGGAAACATGTTTCATTACTGCAAATTAAAAAATAAGAATATCTAGCATTTATTGAATGTTTACATACTGTGCGATCAGTCAGGAATTCAGGCCTTATAGGAAACATAATAGAGCATGCACATTGTACCCATTTGGCTGTTAAAAATGCTGAAGTTCAGCCAAGTTAAATAACTAGCCCAAGGTAGCACAGTTAGAACTGATCAAGTGTGGCAATGAATTCAGACTCTGGTTCCAGAGTCTACCTGAATCAACACATTAATTTCCAAAAACAACTTCACAACTGAAATACTCTATTCTCACAACATTCATTTTCTTGTAGGGTTCATAAACTCATTTTGATCTACTGTTGCAATGTGTCAGATGATTTGTTACAATTCAAAGAGCATTTTTTCCCTGTCATTTTAAGAAGGGTAAGAAATAAGACAGAACCTATTTCTCTGTCAGCCCACACTTGAAGGTTCATGTGGGTCTGAGGTGATGTGGCTCCCTGTCTAGGTGGAAACTGTGTGCGGTGCTCCAGTTCATCAATCACCAAGTGGCTGTGCAATTGTCCCCAGGCCACATTTCCCTCCACATGGCATCTAAATCTTTCCTGTGGCAAAGCTAAAATGTTCAATGACAGATAAAATTTCTGCTTCTATTTGGATGCAAAATTCAAACCAAAGTTGGAACATCACACTGTTGGAAAACAAACTTAGATCACTAATGAGACATAAGTTTTATGCTTGATTAGTTCATTCAATTGTCAAAAAAAGAAGACACATTCAATGACCTAATGGTCATGACATAAAGGTAATATTTGCAACTGTGCAAACAAGTTGTGTCCTTCACTCTTAACATTTCCTCATTTACACATTAATTTTTCTCCAAGTGCTCTTACTACTTCTTTGGGAAAAAGAGTCAAATACAGAAAAGAAGCTAAAATGGCAGAAATTATCAGGAACAATATAAGTAACAGTAAGAATTCTGAAGAGACACATTTATTTAGGAAAAGATACATGCTATAGGCTTTGTTGAACATGGAATTAAATTACTATCACTGAACCAAAGAAATCAGGAGATAAAATAGAAAAATGGGAATGAAAAACCAGCCTTATTGACCTGACAAAATTAGCTGAATGGCCTATTTCAACAGATTCATTATAAAATTAATCTAATCACCTATATTTCCTTTCAACTCAAGTCCAGTGAATTAACGGTGTTAAATCTGAGATTTTTGAACCACCTACCAGAAAAGGATTCAGGAGATCCACTAATCTCTAGAAATGGTACAGAAAATATGTGTGGAAATTTAACATTATTTTTTGTAGAGAAAATTCCTTATTTTACAATTTTTCAAGGCAATCTATGATCAACACAGATTTACAAAATGCTATTCAATTTAATTGTATAAATAGCTGTATTTGATATTTGTATATTACACACACACACACACACCACACACATATACACTTACACGGAAAAAAAGCTTTTAAGACACAAGATCAAGTCTTTTCTTTTGGGGACACAGCTATCCATCTAAGAAATGTCTATTCATCTAAAGGAAGTCATAAAATTGCTGGCTTTGATAATATGTGGAAGGAAGAGACATAATGCTTTGGTTTTCATTTCCTTTGAAAATAAAAAGAATTCTAAAATGGTGTCAGTGACCCCTTGAGAATTAATGATTATTAATCTTGCTTTTCATTGCAAATGTAGACTTCAGATAGGATAAAGGTATGTACAGAAACTACTACAATGATCATAGAACTTGATTTTTTTATTCAATTAATAAAACCAATTCAAAAAAATGCATATTCCATGTTTGGAATTCTAACAATACTATTTCAGTGTTTTCTTAAATATCAAATATAAAATAATCTTTAAAATTGTGCAGTGTGCTTGTTATGTTGTCAGCCTTTCTTAGACATCTTTTGCAAAGCACAGGTGAATAACAATCTCATTTGTGGCAAAGAAACTTTCTTAAGCCAAAGCCATATTGATTCTCATTGATTCAGAAAAGTACTAACAGCCTAAAAGGCACCCCGCTGCCTACAGCCACCTCTGTGGATCCAAGGCTCCCACTTATCTTCTGAGGGCTGACCCACACAGTGCTACGAATTTCACACATTTTCTCATTTGTCCTCACAACAACCCTTCAAGAAAAAAAGATTCTACAGAAGCTGCATTTCAAATTAGGTGAACAATTATTGCCTAGTCCTCCTTTCTGGGATGAAGGCTTTTCCTATTACTCAATCTTTTCAGAGAAAGGGAAGAACTTGATTTAGCTTCTCAGACAGGTGCACAGACTCTGAGACATTCTGTCATTCTGCTAACACACTGGTTCTTCAAGGGGATCGATTAAAAAGCAATTGAGCTATACAACCAGGGGAGTAGGCTTCCTGAGTACTAAGGTGAAGGAGCTCATTCAGTCATCCATTATATTAGAAATTAGAACAGATCCATGGATGGAAATGCATTAAATCTAAAGGAAGAAGAAATAAATACTATGGAATTCAAAAGATCTGGATCCTATCAAGTTAGACCTAGAAAATGTCTTAGCTGACTACTTTTCATGTACCCCTCAAAGGCCAGAATACATACTTACATACTCTATTATATACTGGATATGTTCAACAATTCTTTTTCAAAGAAGAATCAGTTGAGTCAGGCACTATGCTTAATTTAACCTGTAGCATAAAAACTGTTTTAGAATGCCTCCTCTTGCATTACAAAAAATACACAGAGTCCTTTGCACAAGAATAAGCCATTTTATGTTACATTGGTACTTATTACTTCTCCACAGTCATATTGAGATAGTTTATGGGACATAGTAAAACGGCTAGGTAGTCAGGACCATGGGCTCCATTCAACCACACCTAGAAGCTGGCCACTAGAGAGTGAATGACAGGTATGCTCAGAGCCTTCAAATCCAAATGACCAGGAGGCTCACATGTGGGAACAACTCCTGTGCCCCAGAGGCAGGAAAACTAAGTAGTGGGGGTGGACACTGATGGGAACTAGGAAAGAGTTGCTACCTATTTTGCATAGATTTTAACCAATGACTTTGGTGCTTAGTTTCAATGCCTGTTTTACATAGACTTTAACCAGTGATGTTGATGCTTTTCTCAAAGCCTGCTTTACATGAATCTTAATCAAGGCTCAAAACCAAACCAATATAATTCCTGGCCTAAGGTAGATCAGATGGTGTCCTGCGTCCAGGTACCTGTGGAGTCTCTTCTCTCCTTCCTTAAATAAATCCTCCTCCTTTACTCTTACCTTCCATGGTTGTCGTGGATTTTATTCTTCAAATTCTCAACACAAGAACCCAGAAGATTGGCGCGGAATTTCCACACCAAGCGCTGCAACATGCTGATGAACAGTAGAGAGAGGAAGCAGCTTTTATCTGGGTAAGTGCTAACACTATTTCAGCTGCAGAAACCTGCAGCCAGCCCAAATTCCCAGTGTTAACTGGGAATAGCTGCAAACACTAGAAAACGGCTACTTTGGCTACAGAAATCTGCAGTCAGCTGAAACTCAGATCATCGGCGGGAGCAGAGAATCGGCCTCATCTCAAAAACTCTGCATCAATATTAATGATTTAAAATATCTTCTTTAAAAATACTGGCCACAGATTAGTAAAATTGGAAGGTGTCATAAAAGAGGGAAATATAGACTACAGAATATAAAAAGTTGAAAAAAATAATAAAACCGTTCTATTCCCCACTGTGAAAGTGAGAGCAAATTTATTCATTCTAAATTAGCTGAGGACTCTCTGCCTGAAAGAATATGACACAGGCTGAGAGAAGTTAAAAATGAGTGAGCTGAAGCTATTCTCATGGTCTTAAATGGTTCACACAGTAGAGGAAGAAGGCTTTAAGAGCCAAGATACAGAAGTGCAACTGATCTTCCAAAAATAAGAGAAACTGTAAAAGACAAAGTTGAGGGTTTGGTATTGATTCTGAACAAGTTTATAGTATAGGTTTTGAGCGCTTAGAAGATGAAATAGATCCATGTATCCGACTGGTGTTTTTTTTTTTTCATTTTGGTACCAACTCTAAAATTATAAACCTATGAAAAATAGTGACTATTCTGGGCTGTTTGGATAAATGTGTTCCTAGAGTGTATATGGGACATTTATTAGACTAAAAGAGTTTAATTGAAATATAATTTCATAGCATTATAACCTGGTGGTTAAGAGCAGTTATTCCAGACATGATCAGACTGCTTCTGCTCCACTACCTATGTCAGTCCAAAATCCTTTCTTTGAAACTTTGAAGTGCAACAAAGTTTGGGATCTACACCTATACTCCCTATATTTATTTTTTAAGTTTAGGGAAAAAAAAAACTATGGTGAATATTCAGTATATTGATACTCCCAGTGCCTAGTGCTCAAACCCATTATTTTGACAGTTAACATTCCAACTAAATGGGATAAAGGAGATAGATTATAAATAATCTTCCCGTTTAAGTAAGATTGTTTTTTCTCTACCACAATAGAGATCCGTGCAAAGCACATTTTTGGAATGGGCCCCAAGATTCACACTTGCTGCATGTCCTATGTAACCTCCTCCCCTAGACTGTGGATAGAACCAGTGAATATGATGGACATTCCTCGTTTTTACTGCTATAGTGTCCCCCTGTCCATGGGGAATATGTTCCACGACCCTCAATGGATATGTGAAATAGCAGATTGTACTGAATTCCACAGGTACTATGTTGTTTTTCTATACATGCATATCTATGATGAAGTTGAATTTATAAATTAGACACAGTAAGTGATTAAAAATAAAACAGAACAATTAATTTCAAGAGTGCACTGTAATAAAATTGCTAGCATTACTCTTATGCTTTGGGGCTATTATTATGTAAAATCACAAGCACTGAAACATGATGACAGTTGATTTGATAGCCCCTATAACTACCAAAAGACTAACCGCCAGGTAGCATATCTAGCTTGACAAAAGGGCAAGTCCTATCGCAGGCAGGATGGAGAAGGGCTGCATGAGATTTCATCCAGGATGAAGCCATATTTTTCCAAATAAACAGCATGAAACTTAAAAGATGTAAATTTTTTCTTTGTGAAATTTTCCATTTACTATTTCTTGGCCACCGAAGACCACAGAGAAACTGAAACTATAGAAAGCAAATCTGCAGATTAGCTTGACTAGTACAATGTGGCAAAAGTGAAGGGATGTTTGGATGGTCCTGGTCTAATCACATGTTTTTAAAGAGGGTTTATTCATCTGAGACTCAAAGCAACACACATTCTTGTACTGACTTAAAAGAAACAAGCCACCATGAGTTTCACCACTACCAGAAGTGAATTCTGTCAGCTACACAGGAATTAGGAAAGGTTCCCAAATCCTGATCAAATGATCAAATGCAGCCTGGTGGGACCCTGGGTGAAAGCCCCAGCTAGGTCATACCAGATTTCTGCCTACAGAAACTATCAGGTAATAAATGTACATTATTTAAAGCCAACTTCATGGAAAACTGGTTTAAAGTCAAATTAGTCACTAATAATAACAATTTACTTCTTAGAGATTTCTGAATTTTAGAATTGTAAATGAGGATTTGTGTAAATATCATTGCATGGTATTAGATAAAATATTTAGGTAACAAATTAGTTGCTGTGAGCAAGTTATTTTATTGATATGAGCTTTAGTTTCTTACACTAAGATAATAATGATACCTACCTGATAGGATGTTGATGAAAATTTAAGAAAATAGTATTTACCAAGTTACTCAAAATAATACCCAGAACCACCATCACTCAACAAAACTTGGAAACAGTATCAATTTTATACCCTTCTCTTTAAACCAACTAAGCTCAACAGTTGCCAGACATTAAAATCACAGTGGGAGCTTCAAAAAATACCAAGTCCTGGTCCCTACTACATATCAATTATACTGAGATTTCTATTGGTAGTGCCAGTCTCATGGCAGTTTTTAAAGCTTCCTAGATGATAGTTACTCAGACTGAAAACTATTATTCCACAGACAGTATCACAAAAAAATCCTGGCTTATTTTTTGAAAGGAGAGGTGTTTCTGAATTCTTTCAGAAACCAAGGAAGAGAATATCCAGTTGCTAAACTACAGATACCTCCACTTCATACAACAGAAATAGTTTTCCCTTTATAAATCAGTCAGATTAGCTTAGTAGCTTTGGGTTTAATTAGTAGGTAGGTCATCGAATTAATCTGGGGAGAAATAAGAAATTGCAGGTATAGCGCCCAAAACAAATGTCAACACTTAGATCTCTGGTACGCCAGATGCGAGGCCCTGACAGAGCACATCACTTTCCTCTGAGATGTACAATGACTCCACTTCCACAAAGGTCCTACCAAGGTAAGACTGAATGTCCCAATGGACCATGGCCAGATTATCCATGACAGTGAAACTGACTCACAGTCAACTCTGAAGCAACTAGTCTGGGAAGCCAACTCTGTATTGTATTTAGGTTGGAACTATTAAAAAGAGTGCTACTATGAATATTCTAGTCTTTTGACATTTTCCTTATTTCTACTGGAAAAGTATCTAAGGATGGAATTGCAGTATCATACATAATATATGCATGAATTGCACCTTCAAGGATACAAAAATCATTCTTTAATCTAAAAACAAAAATTAGGGAAGCATGTACTGTGCCCAACTAAAATTAAAGAAGGAACTTAGTAGAAAAATACTTACAACCTAAATCTTTTTTTTTTTTTCCTAAGAGGGGTTGTTTAATATTTTCTTGCTGCAGTAACAATATCATGGGGGAAAAAAATACACAGTTTAAAGTCTGGAGCTGACCTGGATAGGTTTCAAGGGCCCTAGCGGGCCACATACTCATGCCATTCTGCCCACCACGAGAGCTAAGCTATCAGAAACTGGAGCACCTAGGGATGCTGGGATGGCACCAGGTTAGTGTCTGAGTCAGGGCCCAGCCAGATCCGGAGGCAGGGGCATCCGCCACCATGCTGGCCATACAACACAGATCTTATATTTTCTTTCATGCTAATGCTATTTCAAAGATATTAAAATTTTTATTCTCAAAAAAATGAGCAACACTGCAGATGTTATACCAGTTCTTTCTTCTAGAATTATACAGTCCAGTCTATGTGAATTAATTTACATCTACTGGAAATTTTATATATAATCTGTGTCTGAGAATACCAGTATAATAAAAGCATCCTTGACTTTCTTTTTACATAGTTTAAAAAAGAAAAAGCTGCCATTTTTAGGAAGGTTTTAAATAAGCAGGACAAGTTTCTCCCTTATATAAGCTGCTGAGGCAGGGGCCAGGACAAACTTATCTGTATAGCCCTGCATCTGTACCTCTGGCTCAATGTGGTAGAATAAATGAATCCTCAGAAAGCCATGTCAGCAAATGTGCCCCCTGAAATATTTTTCTACTGAGTTGATAGGACACTTGGCAAAATTCATCAAATCAGACACATGAGTCTTTTGCTATTCATAATTCTGGTTTTAGAATTTAGCATCAAGAACCTGCCCAAAGGTCCTGCCCCTCCATGGGAAGCTAGACAGGGCTTGAACCAAAGTGGAGGGGGCAGGAAAGCCAATGTCTACATTTTACTCTGGGAACCCAGATTGCTCATCTAGTCATTGACTAAGTGTCCTCCAACCCAAGGTAGGATGGAGAAAAATTCTGCTCTATTATGAATGTACTGAAGTACAAGAAGCAGCAACAGGACACAAAGGTAAACTGCCAAACTCAGAAGCTTCCAGAGGCCTCAACACAAACATATTTGCAGCTACATTAACTGTCTTGCTAAATGATTTATGTCACTTTTTAAATTTCCTAAGAGATGTTTAGGTCAATTTCCATGGTATGTTTTAGAGAGAACCAAACAGAACTCCAAAACAAAAGTGTCTCAATTTTGTAAAATGTTAATGTATTGCCATGGAGACACACACACACAGACACATACACAATCATTGTATGGGGAATACAAATCAGTCTAAGAGGAAAAATAGTCTATGTGTAATCAAAAGGTAACTTCTCTTACATATGATCTAGCCTCTAGATCAATTCCAATTCTAACCAATCTATTATTATGCAATCTTTATTTTTATTTAAATTTATTTTAACTGATACATAAAAATATAAAATTGTGCATATTAACTGGGTGCCATGTGATTTTTTTTTTTTTTTTTGAGACAGGGTCTCACTAAGTGGCTGAGGCTGGATTTGAACTTGTGTTCCTCCTACCTCAGCCTCCTGAGCCACTGGGATTACAGGCATGCACCACCATGTCCAGCCCACATAATGTTTTGAACACATGTATATACTGTATAATGTTTACATCAGTATAAACATTTTTATCTCCTCAATCAATTATTTATGGTGAAACCTTTCAAAATAATTCCTTCTAGCTTTTTCAAATGTACTGTTTGACCAATAAACTACAATTTTACTTCCTGTTTTGACTTTTTACTACTTTTCCTACATTTTAAATTATTTTCAGAGATTATGCACATAGCAATGACTATGAAGCTAAAGAACATGTATATATATCTAAATTTTATGAAGAAAATTACTTTTCAAAATAATATTTCCAAGTGTACAAATTTAAATTATCACAATATTAAAATTTAAAACCAAACAGCACCCTAAAACGGGATAGTATCATTTGATCACATCACATTGATAAATGCTAACTACAAACTAAAGAATTATCTGGCTCATGCTTTCATAAAATGGTACATAGTTTAAAGCAACAAATATTCACTTTTTCATTTTTCCAGCAAATCAGGAAATATTTCCGTTCTCAGCAGTAGACTGAGAGAAATTCCTTACTAGGGAAAGGTAAAAAGATTAATTTTTATTGAAAATTTATCATGTGCCTTATATTATATAATTATCATGTGCCATTTAATTTAGTGCCACAAAATACACAGTAATCATCCCCATTAAAACTGGCTCAAGTCACATCAGCACTACAAATACACAAGAAAAAAAATAAATTAATTATACAGATACATTCAAGCAAGTGTCCAGACATTTAAAATAGCTATATTCCTTATGACATGGAAGCAATTAATTGATGATTTAGATGGTCACAAGTTTTTTCTGAACATTTAGCTAATTATGGAAAAGAAACACTTGATAAAACTTATTTTGAATGAAAGAATTAATTATAAAGTATCTTAAAGTGCTTTTGCATAAAACTTTATTCCAGAGAACCTTATTTTATTCTTGATGTATCAATATTTGCACTTCATAATTATTTATAATTATTTATGTCTTACTGTATAGGTATTCACAGATACTATTTTTTCCCTTTTTGAAAGTTATGTTGGCTGATGAAAAAGAGCATATACATGCAGAAAAGTACAAAAATTACAATAAAGTTTAACAAGGTGAACATATTCATGTTCACATCAAGAACAAAAATTACCAGTATCCCAGAAATGTTCCTGGTGGTTAAACTTCTAACCACAGAGATTAGTCTGACTTTACAGATATTTTTTTCATCTAGAAAAGTTCTGATAAATTCTGTGACCTTTATTGAAGTATTTGTTTAATTTCTGGTAGCTCTTCCATTCTTCTTAAGATAGAAGTTGATCCCATGAGAGAAAATAAAGTGGACCAGTGAGAACACTAATGACAAATGGGCACTCGTTGGTCCAGTCTTTGAAGAGAAGACCCATCATTGACATGCACTATAAGAACTTTTTTCTTCTCTATTCTTACAATCACATCAAAACCAAAAGATTGTTTCTGTGAAACAACTTCCAGACAGTAGTTACATTTTCATAACAAGATTTATGCATGCTTAGTTCACTACCATCTGTTTTTATATTTAAGAAGAAAGATTTATACATGAACCTACCTTATATAAATTTTTGCCTGCTACTTTAGAGAGCAATTAACCTAAATGCTGATTATCTCTTCTAAGCTTATAAGATTGTCAATAAGGTAATATACAAACCCCTCAAATTCAATAATTTTTTCAGTATAAACCATTTAAAATCTTATAACAACTGAGCAACTGATAAGAATAACTGCTCCATTTATAATAAATTTTGAATTTTTAAAATTCAAGTGTTTTAACTGATTCATAAAGATAAAAAATTACAGGACAATGTGATGTTTTCACGCATGTATATATTGTGTAATATTTAAATCTGGTTAGGCATACCTATCGAGATCCATGAACATTTTTCATTTTATATAGTGAAGCATTTTAAATCCTTCTTCTAGTTTTGTTGAGCTTCACCATTCATTGCTGTTATCTACAGTAACTGGGAAATAGCATACCAGAGCTTTTTACTCCTACCTAATTGCAACCAATCTCTCCCTCCAATTATAACTAGCTAATTTAAATATGCATTCAGATATACACCTCTTGGTACCAAATTCTTTAATTTTTACAAAGAATATAGAACACACAAAGAAGAAAGGGGAAAAACTTTAAATTTTTAATTTTCATTAATTTTTAATTTCTATGAAATCACTGAAGATGCTTCCCCTAAAGGGGAGTAAAATGAATTATCCGAGGAACTAGATAACTATTTTAATTAAGATATTAGGCTTTAACTACCAAAAATGCATACATAATACATGCTATTTCACATCTTCTTATCTAAAAAGATTTTAAGTATTAGATTATCTATAATTAAGATTCAGCATAATACAACACACTTTCTATTATCTAATAGCCACAAACGAAAATGCCATTGAAGTTGGAGTATCACATGTAATTATCCAGATATTCACATAAGCCTGAACCATGGTTTATTTACATAAAATTCTGGATGTTAGATCTTAGGTTAATTAAATATTCAGTCAATTGATGTCTTTGTTATTTTCAGACTATTTTATAATTTTTGAAGGCATAGCATTAGAATCTTCAAAAATGTCATTTTGGAAAACATAGTTGTTCTTCAATCTTAAGAATTTTACATTATTTGACCACAAGGGGGCCATAACTATCTTTGAATTTTTTAGACAGGCCAGTAGCAAAGACAGAAAATGGAATCAATCAATTCTTGAAAATTAAGTAGTTAATATGAAGAATCACTTATTAATGTAAAACTATGATATTTTGAAACTTAAATGAATGGAAAACACATTTGTGCCATGCATGCTACACATTTGCAAAAATACTCTTCTACTTGTGCCTCTTAAAAGCAGTGTATACCTATACTTTTGGAATCCTAACAGTTTTACTTTAAATAGAATAAGTTTTTAACAAGATGGTTAGGGAGATTTACTAACAAAGCCATTATCATTCAAGTACTGCAAATTATCATTTGACAAACAATAAAAGAATCTCTAGTCTATGCTAAACCAACCCAGTGACCTAAGGTGAAGCTTGAAAATGAGTAAGATTACCAAAGCTTGTTTCCAGGCTAAATGAACAAACTAAAAAGAGGAAAATAATGTTCAACAAGGGGATGCTTAAATTCTGTGCCTTTGTTTTTTAATTAAAATTATAAAACAGATGGAGCAGTAAGCTATATAAAGCAACTAAACATTCTGCTCAAATATTCTCTATGGTGTAATAGGCAAAATCAACTCTTCTCTCTGCAGATGAAAATGGTCAAATGTTTGTCTCCTGGAACATTCCCACTAGTGCTAGGGTAAAGTGGAACTAAGTCAACTGTTCCACCAAGGGCCCCATATAGTACTCTGCTGAATGTCTCAAAACTGTCATCCAGTACACTCACCAGGGGCAAGTGACCTTTTTTGGAAGAGACAGCTCCTTCCAAAGCACTGCTAAGGTGGAACTCACTGCATGTGATGACCTTGCCAGGAACTCAGCCCATTCGCACACACTACCTGAAGTTTGTTATACCAAAGAAGGAAAGTGCTTCCACTAGTCATACAAAGAAGAACAGAGGAAATACTGATGCTTTGAAAATACTGACACAAGTTGTGTCGATGACTCCATTCATTTTAAAATTTCATACCACATCTTATATATTCACTCTCATGATTTCATAATGTCTAGACTTCACTCATTTCTTTCTAGAGATTGCCTCAATTAACAGGCATCACTGCCTAACTAACTACTACGTGGTTAGATTTTCAGGGTTAAAGAGAGAGTGTTTCCACAAGTTAACCAGCAGTGTGTGAACACACAAGAATGCCCTGGATGTTTTACTAAAATCTTACTGTGTGTGAGCCCCAAAAATGTCTCTGTGCTAAGAAAAGTGGCATTTCCATAGCTCATTCCCCTCATCTATCTAACGGAGCTGGACTGGCCACCTGCCTTGTGGGTTGATGATTGACTATGTGCCAGGAACCCTGGAAGACCTTTACATGAATTAAACCTGTCAACTCTCTCAACAGCCCCATGGGAAGACTAAGAAATGGGCAAGAAAAACCCGGGAGGCTACCATTTGGTCACAGTCTCAAGCAGCACCAGGCTAACAAAAGACACTTGTTTATTAAGGAAAACCAATATGTGAGGAGAAAAAAGCAACACAAAGAGAAAAGGCATCTCTAGAATCTCCTAACATGAAACCAATAAAAACTGAATTATAAACTTTGAATCCCAACATCCTAGGCAAAACGTTATTTCCTGCACAGATTTTCAGTGGCTTTGGATACATTCTGTGATATGTATAGGTTTACCCCCCTCCAACAGAAAATAGAGACAGGACATTTCAGGAACCAGTCTGCATTAAAAACAGTGGTGATCAATAGCATACTGTGGTGTCTGCACTCCAAACTGGTGGGTGCACAAGACATGCATAACTAATGTAGGAGGCAGGCTTTCCTTGTTTTTCAAAAGACCTTCAACAAGTTGCACTTGACATTCACCAAAGAGCACATTCTCTGTGATAATGCTATTCCTCTCTTTATTTTAAATTAAATGTGACATTCATAATTTAATCTCTTCACTATCCAATAGTATACCAGAAAAATTAACTTAGAGTAAGAATTTTCTTCACTGAATGGGGAATTCGACCAAAAATATTAAAAGCTTTCCTCCTTTGTTTTTTAGTGGCATTATTATATTGCACTTTTTCTTAAGTATTCACTTTGATGACAAAAAAAATTGAAGGAAAAAAAACAGCATTTTTAAACTCTATTTGATTCACAAGTTCTTAAAAAAATGACATTTCCTAAATTAGAATTTTATGCCATAAAACTAATTTATCTTCTACTTTGGGGAATTTATGCTAAAATTTAAAATTGTATATTGATGAGAGATATAAAACAATAAATGATACATTTAGCATGAACATTATTTTTAAGAGAGGGACAGTGAGAAAGAAAGAAAGAGAATGACTTTTTATTTAGTTTTTCATGTGGCTTCCGTTGTTCCAACACTTTGTTGTATATGTGATGATGGGGTTTGAACCCGCGTCTGATACTTCATTGTGTATGTGGTGCTGAGTTTCAAACTTGCATCCTCATATGCCAAGCAAGTGCTTTAACCAATGAGCCATCACTCCAGCCCCAGCATCAACTTTCTAAAAATGCTGTTTCTTCAGCATTGGTTGAATATATTTACATTTTAAACTGGGCATTTTAATCCAATTATAAACAAAAATGTTCTTTGCTTTAATGGGTCCACTTAAATAACATACTATCACTGATCATAATAAAAATTATTGCACTACTTCTAGGGACTATGTTTATAATGAACATATTTTAAAGTGCCACTTTCTAATAGAAATTATGTAACAACACAGAAGTAGGAAAAAATGTGTTCTAAGACCTGAAAACAAATTTGAGTCATCTCTCACTTTTAAAAATTTCAGAATACTTGTATTAATGATGATCCTTGCCCACTAAATTTTACAATTTGAAGTCTAGAAACAGAAAATTTAATAACTAATATTTCTGAAGTTAGCTCAGTGAATTTTTATTGACCACGTGACATCAGAGATGTACGTACTTTAGCAAAATGTATCTGCATCATACACAGGTTGGCACATCTGTCTTATCTTCTAAGCCAATCCTCCATCCCTGCTCTTCTATGATTTTTTTCTACTGTGACATCAGATTTGACTAGACTGCCTCAACACTTACTTATTTAAATACTTTATATTTTACATCTAAAGATGAATAATTTAAAATTTCACATTAAAAATCTGAAGTAATGGGATTATTTTCTGAATTTGAAGTCTAGGCATCAAACCAAAGCAAACATTAAGTAGGTGTAAGACATTTACAAACACATGGCAGATAGCCTCAAAAGAGTTAAAGTCCAACATGATACATCCCATAAGTATACATATACAATTTACTCAAGCATGTGCTCATTTCCTTTTGATAGCATGTGCTGGACACTATTCTGGATGCTTTGTCAATATGAAAACATGAATTAAACACAAAAACACTAAATCCTAAAACACAGCCCCAGTTACATGTATACAACTGGTGGCTCAAATTGAAACAAAGATGCCAAACAAAATATAGAGAAATTTAAAAATCATGGTAGAGATGATGTGAGCATTACTTTTGGTTGCTGTTATGGTTGTTTATAACCATGTAATAATATTTCTTCACATTCTACTTTATATATAATCTAATTTTATCACAAGTATATCTTATATGTTAAAGTAGGCATTACTTTCTTTGTTAGATGAGGAAATTTTAAGGTGAAGACCCTGAAACTTCATCACACAGAAAATCTCACATCAAATTTCACCCTGAGAAGGGATAGGATACGAGTTACTTGTGTACTATACCAACATCCAACTACAACATTATGTGTGACAGACCCACCCACACTCTTCCATGCTGTCTCAAGATTGGCCTTATTGTCCACAATCTCAGTACACCATATTACATCACACCACCAGGCATTCCCAAACACACAACAGAGCTATTCAGTCACATTAGGGATAGTCCTAAGCAGATTAGATTTCAAGGAAAATATTCTTGGACAAAGTCATAGGACTTGCAAATGCCTAAGATTCCTAAGCCTTTGACTCAAAAGAGGTGTAAGGGGCAGGGCCATGCTAATCCCATCTCAAGTTTATGAGCATCCAACTGGTTACCAGGTATGGGCATATTAGTGAGTTTTCCAATGGAACCCATTGTTCTACCGCTGTAGCAAAGAAGTACACCGTAGCAGCAGTACATATATAGCAAAACCACTCACCTCATTGCCAGAAAGGGAAAAAAAATCCCTTCAAGGCCAAACCACCAAAGACCTAAAGACCCCGCAAAACACACACAGGAGGTCCTACCCCCTTAAAGCTTCTACAACCTCCCAATAACGTCTCTGTGGATCAAACCCCCAATCCATGGGTCTTTGGGGAACATGTATGATCTAAACTATGGCATTCCACTCTTTATCCCCAAAGGTTCATGTCCATCTCACAATGTAAAACGCATTCAATCCATCCCCCAGGGTCTCCAAAGTCTCAACTGCTCCAGTTTGGCTCAAAAACCCAAGTCCTCCAAAACTCAAGGTGAGCCTTCATCACAACAGGCTAGGCTTTTTCTAGCTTTCTTCTCCAAACTTTTCAGAATTTCTCCCATAAACTAATTAAAAGGCTTTTCCATATCATCAGATGTAAATAAACAGCAAATATTCCCTTGGTGCCAATTTTCTAG